>JASDQU010437567.1:86067-96223 GCA_032191745.1 Picea mariana | reverse complement strand
ACCACATTAAGTGGAAAGATAACCAATGCATGTATACATCATTAATCATCTCATGACAAGGAGAAATCATAGTAAGTCATAATCAAAGGTCATCATTACTTCATAGGCATCATCCAAAGTATTAATGCTATCATTAAGAATTATCAGTACCCATAATCTAAATAATCACATAGGATCCTAGTTCTATTATACTCAATCATTAACTATCAATGATACATTGAGATGGTTACACATTTATCCTAAGGCAAGTAAATTCCAACAAGGGGTTATCCTAAAAGAGAAATCTAACCAACAATGAAAACACTCTAGGTTTAGATAGAGGGTGTTACAATATGGAACTATGACAACATTGGTTTACAAGTTGGAAGGAATTGTGGCATTCAGGTAATTGCCAAGAAAGAGAGCAAGGATGTGCCAATTTTTTTTCCTAAGAGTAGGGAGTGGATAACTATATTATGGTGTGTAAATGCAATTAGTGTATCAATACTTGGAATTTGTATATTCAAAGGAAAGGATCAATTGAAGAACTATATAAAAAAAAGTGAGCTAGGAGCATCCATGGTTACACATCCCAATGCATGGATGACTAAAAAATTGTTTATGAATTATTTTTGTCATTTTGTCGCATCTATACATGGTGGTGTTTCACCTATTAATAATAGACATTTGTTAATTTTTGATGGCCATTATAACCACATAGCTTTACAAACCATGGAGGAGGCATACAAGATGGGCATAGACTTGTTGACTTTGTTTGCACACATTACTCATAGGTTGCAACCACTTGATGTGAGTGTGTTTGGGCCTTTTAAGAGTTACTTTACAATATAGAGAGCATGCTAGATGGAAAAGAACCCAAGGATGGTAATGAAAAGGTTTGAACAAACTTGATAGTAGAGATATTAAAAAGGCTCTTACGACCTCAAATATCAAGGTTGGATTTAGGTGAACTAGAATCAAGCCACTAAATTATGATTTTGTTAATGATATGGATTGTAGCCAAGATTTTGACATGGCGAGGAAGATGCATATGCTACAATGAACATGTTGAGTCTCTCTTAAGGAGACTGTTGACCATTAGGTGACTATGATGAACATGTTAGTGTACTCAATATGATGATGAAACAACTCGAGAATATGGAAATTGTTGCATCGCATGAACCACATACATATTCCATAGAATAGGTTCAAAATTATACTACTGAATTGAATATGATTGAAGGTTGTCAAGCAATGGGAGGCCCCAATGAGAAAATGACATTTCCACGCCAAGTACCCCATCTCAAGTGGTTAGTAGAAGCCATGATGAATATGAATAACAATATTGTTACTAGCACTAATGAAGAAAGCCTTAACATGCCTTCATTTCCAATGCATTTGAACAACAATGAAATTATGTGGATGATGGAAATGAAGAACCAATGTCAATAAACCAATGAAGAAGAATTACATCCCCTAGATGATCCTCATATTTAGCCAAGTACTAAACCAATGCTAAGACATTTCCTAAAGTTGTCAGTGGAGAGTGGTGGAGAAAACATGGAGGGAATCATTAGATTTTCTTTGATTGAGCAAGAATTCACTGTTACCAACTTTAGAGGATTGCATCACACTTTCGATTGAGGAAAAAGAAAATAAAAATGAGTTTATGGAATTGAAACAGAGGAAGAAAGAGCTTGCAACTGAGAAGAGGGAAGCAATGATGGTTGTAGTAGAATAATGAAAGTAGGAAAGGATTCAAAGAGAAAGGGAAAGGCAAGAAAAATAACACCAAAAACAATTGGCAAGGCACAAAAAAACACAATGGAAGGCATTTCAAAAACTTCAATAAGAGAAGGAGAGGAGGGAGGAGTTTGATAGGACTACAAACGAGCTTGGACATGGGATAATTTTTGCCAATTCACTTGATCAAATTGCAGAGAATACATGATTCTTCCAAGACCTGATAAACATTTAGATTCCCCACTATTGTGCTATTGCAACACCCCCTCCTCTCTTCATGCTAGTTTAGAGGCCAATCCAATATGTTTTTCCCAAAACCTCCAATTCCTCATAGGGTATTGAGCACACATTAAAACTATAGTTTCCTATTCCTCCATGGATGCAAGGTGGCATCAAGAAAATGTAGGAAAGACAACAAACTCGGACAATGAATATACTTAGCCTCCTCAAGCATGAAGATGTTTTCTGTTTAACTTAACCACATACAATAAGGATTTTGTTACATAGGTGTTTTGTTTTGTTCCTCTAGTTTTCCTCAAATGTAACATGAAGTCTTGATTATTATGTATTCGGGCCCAATTTATAAGGGAATTTCATAATTAAATCCCATATCCTATTTTCCTCTTCGAAAATTGTCTAGTTTTCTACATTTAATTTTTTATATCACATACTAAACTATCATTAACAAAACTCTATCACAATACTAAACTATCATTGCCAAAACTCTATCACAAAATTTTTAATTGCAACCCAAATAACATATACCTATAGCATAGTGTAATTATACCAAATAGCATAATTACATACACAATTACTCAATACATAATTAGCTTTGACTCTATCCTAGTTACACAATGCATAATTAGCTTTGACTCTATCCTAGTTACACAATGCATAAACACGTACACAAGACTGTTAAATTCATATTGCATAATTACATAGAATAGGTTGCTAAAGGGTTATGATTGTTTCCATACTTTATTCGAGGATTAATTAATTATACTCATAACTAATTATTGCTAAGTAGGGAGTGTAACGTAAAGGGTTATTCTCATTCCTTAATATTGGTAAGAGTACAGAAGCTTTGTTCTCTGCAAATAAAAGAACAGATGCAGGGGGAATAATCACTGGAGTATTCTGTTTTTTGCTTGTTACTAGTACAGAGCTTCAACAATCATTGCAGGTTCAACGCATCGCAGAACAGGAAGCTATGGATAGACTTAAGGAATTAGCATACATTCGACAGGAAATAAGAAATCCACCCTATGGAACCATATTCACTTGAAACTGATGGAAAGTACTGATTTGACTGGAGAACAAAAGCAAATTGTGCCTGGAAATCATCGAGGATGGGTTTGTTCAAGGTACTTATAACATTGTATTTGTGACGTTTGTAGGACAAGAGATTTTTTTCGCAGAGGGATTTGATTGCTAAAGTTTACGGAGGTATACATACTCTACTTTCTAAAGATTTGAAACTGTGATCTCCAAAGAAGAAACACTATCCACTCACACGCCTATGAACCTTTGAGATTGTTTCATAGTCCCAAGTGTAAATAATATGGATTAAAAAGAAATCTATAATAATACCATTCAAATACTATACTGTGACCTCCAAAAAAAAAACACATATTCTTAACCATTAAACCCACTCACATGCCTATAAACCTTTGAGATTGTCTCATAATACCAAATTGTGTGAATGATTAAATGATATAGATTAAAAAGAAATCTATAATAATGCCATTCAAATTCTTTAGTGGTCAACAATTTAGCATTTGTAGTGTTCTCGATATTGTTTTTCATCTGGCCTGTCAAACATGCTAAAATAAACAACTATTAATAGTTCTCATCCGCGTTGTAGCAACGTTGCAAGTAGGACTTAGGGCCATGGTGAATGTTCGAAAATCTCTTGAAGTGGAAGAAAAATGAGGTACTAAGCAGCGCAGACTTCTCATGTAGGGCGACCTAAATAGACAGACATATATACTGAAGCTTACCGAAACCTGGTAGATCTTAGTAACCCATGATCACGGGTTGATGGTTCTCAGGTAATGTTTGTTGTAAAAGCTGGAACCCACCTTTCAACTATGCGTACAAATCCCCCTCAATTGGATCCACTCCAAGGGGTGTGCAGAAGTCAAAGCGTAAAGCAATACATAAGAGCAATTCACATGGGAGAAGGTGAGAATAATATAGTTTTCATTGAAACTTCATTGATTACTGAATGGAAATTGCAATCTCAATTTAGCATCCCCACTCAAAAAACATCTCCCATCATGAAACTAGTGCCTTTCTGAACAACTTACAGGCCTTAAGTCTTAACTGATTGTGATACCTGCTGGATATGGATCATATGTTCTAGAAATGTAGCGTGAGTATGGCTATAAAACTAAGAATTTAGGATTTTTGTTGGCTTCCTAAAAACAAGCCACCCATTTTTAATGTCATTGCACAATGCATATCAATACAAATAAGTATATTTTCTTGCAAAAAAACAGAGACCAATCTAATCAACATTATAGTCACTATTAGGAGATTCTTGTAGTCTTCCATACAATGTAGGCTCAGGATAGTACTAAATAGTGCAATGGCAGGGAAAGAGACATAAAAATTACCTTTTTCCTTTTTTGATTGCCATGGTAAGAATACATAAGCTTTTTTCTCTACAAACAAAAGAATAGATGCAGGGGGGATAATCACTGGACTATTCTATGTTTTGCATGTTACTAGTACAGAGCTTCAACAAGCATTTCAGGTTCAATGCATGGCAGAACAGGCAGCTATGGAGGGACTTAAGGAATTGGCATACATTCTGCAGGAAATAAGAAATCCACTAGATGGAACCATATTCAGTCGAAAATTGTAAATCTATGTCTAACCATTTTCCTATGAAATCTGTGCCAAATCATTTTTTTGTGACTTTTTCTCATTATTTTCCTTGTCACGTTCAATCTTTTTTGAGGGAGGATAATAATTGGGATAACTGAGTAGAACTGACACTTGTTTGGCACTAAACACTCCCATGTCAAGTATTGATTAACATTTGAAAATGATCTAACTAGACCACTGGTGGTTCCAGCTGTGTGGATATGGATCATATGGCCAAGAAATGTAGCGTATGGCTATAAAGCTAAGAATTTAGGATTTTTGATGACTTCCTAAAAACAAACCACCAACTTTTTACGTCATTACATAATGCATATCAATACAAATAGTTATATTTTCTTTGGAAAAAACAGAGACCAATCTAATCAACATTGTAGTCACTATTAGGAGATTTCTGAAGTCTTTGATACAATGTAAGCTCAAGACAGTACTGAATAGTGCAATGAAAGAGAAAGAGACAGAAAAATTTCCTTTTTCCTTTTTTGATCGCCCTGCTAAGAATACAGAAGCTTTTTTCTTTGCAAACAAAAGAACAGATGCAGAGGGAACAATCACTTGAGTATTATGTTTTCTGCATGTCACTAGTACAGAGCTTCAACAGGCATTGCAGGCTCAACGCATGGCAGAACAGGCAACTATGGATAGGCTTAAGGAATTAGCATATATTCGGCAAGAAATAAGAAATGAACTATATGGAACCATATTCACTTGAAAATTGTAAATATGTGTCAAAACATTCTTCACTTAAATCTGTGTCAAATCATTTTTGTGTGACCTTTTTTCATTATTTTCCTTGTTGCATTCGATCTGCATTTTATTGTGAGGGAGGATAATAATTGGGATAATTGAGTAGAACCGACACTTGTTTGGCACCAAACACTCCCATTTTCTATCTCAAGTATTGATAAACATCTGAAAATGATCTAAATGAACCACTGGTGGTTCCAACTGTGTGGGTATGGATCATATGGTCAAGAAATGTAGCGTGAATATGGCTACAAAGCTAAGAATTTTGGATTTTTGCTGGCTTCCTAAAAACAAACCACCAATTTTTTATGTCATTGCACAATGCATAGCAATATAAAGAATTATATTTTCTTGGAAAAAAAACAGAGACCAGTCTAATAAAAAATGTAGTCACTATTAGGAGATTCTTGAAGTCTTTGATAYAATGTAAGCTCAGGATAGTACTGAATAGTGCAATGACAGGGAAAGAGACAGAAAAAATTCCTTTTTCCTTTTTTGATCGCCATGGTAAGAACAAAGAAGCTTTRYTCTCCTCAAACAAAAGAACAGATGTAAAGGTAATAATCACTGGAGTATTTTGTTATTTGCATGTTACTAGTACATAGCTTCAACAAGCATTGCAGGTTCAACGCATGGTAGAACATGCATCTATAGACTTAAGGAATTACCATACTTTCGGCAAGAAATAAGAAATCCACTATATGGAACCATATTCACTCAAAWATCGATGGAAAGTACTGATTTGACTGAAGAACATAAGCAAATTCAAACGAGTGCCTTATGTMAACGACAATTGGTAAAGGTTCTTGATGATGCATACCTAGAAAGCGTAGAGGATGGGTATGTAGCTATTAACATGCCCATGAACCTTTAGGGTTGTCTTATMATCCTCATCTTAACAAGTRTGGATGATCTGGAWTCTGGATTCATAAAGAAATTAGATACATTTATGTTCTCTTTGCCTACAATAATGCCRTTCAAATTCAATAGTTGTCAACAACTTAGCATTGGTAGTCTTCTGGACTTGGTTTTTCATCTGTCYTGTCAAACATGTTAAAGTGAACAACTAWTAACAGTTCTCATCTGCATTGCAGCAACCTTGCAAGTAGGATTTAGGGCCATAGTAAAGTTTAGACAATGTCTTGAAGTGGAAGAAAAATGAGATACTAAGCACCATATAGTTCTCATGTAGGACGACCTAAATAGACAGACATATATGCTGAAACTTCTCGAAACTGGTATATCTTAGTAACCCACGATCAGAGGCTGATAGTTCTTAGGTAATGTTTGTTTTCAAAGCAAGTGTCAACCTTTCAACTATACATACAAATCCCCCTCAATTGGATCCACTCTAAGAGGCATGCAGAAATCAAAGCATAAAGCAAGATATAGGAGGAATTCACATGGGAGAATGTGAGAATAACATGATAGACATTGCAGCTTCATTGATAACTGAATGGAAGTTATAATCTGAATTTAGCATCCCCACTCCAAAAACGCATTCCATCATGAAACTAATGCCTTTTTAAAGACCTTAAAATCCTTAAGTCTTAAGTGATTGTGATACCTGCTATATGTATCTAATCGTTACATCTAAGAGATCATAACTATTACATCTAATTTAAAAGGGCGTAATCAAACTGTGCACAAGGACTTAAAGAAACTGCATGCCAGCCAGATCTGAAAAGATCTTCAGAAATCATTGTAACTGTTTTTGTAACCACCTGGTTGGTCATGGTCGAAGTTATGGATGAGTTGTCAAGTTTGTCATGATTGCCACGCTCTGTGGAAGATATGTGGGGATGCATGCAGAGATGTAGGGGTTGGTATTTTGAGTAAGGAGAGATTCCATTGCTAAGTGAGAATAAGATGAAAAGTAGATTGAGATCCGAGCGCATGACTCATTTTTGTCTTGAATATTAATGCACCTTAAGCAAGCTACGACTCCATTGTATTTCATTGTTTTGAATGAATGGAATGAATGAATAAAGTTTGAAGCACCTTTATCTCTGCATATGATGAGTTATGATTTGAATGCATGCTTGTTTTATATTGTTTTACATAGTAGCTTGTGGTAGTTATGAATGATTGTATGACTAGCTCATGAAGGTTTCATGTATGTTTTATTCCTTCACACCTTGCACAAGATCGACGGTCTCTGTGATTCTCACAGCGTCTCGGGTGAGACCTTATTTAGTTCTTGAATATTGAATATATCGGCGCCTATGGGGTTTTATTGGTAAATCCTATCGAACCCTAGGTATTTAACTCCTCATTCCGAGCCAACAATTCCCACTCCACCCTCATCCACTTCTCTAATAATTGTTGCAAAAATTTGAGAATCTAAGCACTTGGCTACCCTCTTCATGCTCAATGTAGATATAATTCACACCTTTCCATCTAGTTTCCTTGTTGTTGTGTGCACACCACAAGTCTTCTATCCACCAAGTATCACCAACATGTCTACAAATGGCATGATAACTAACCGCATTCTCCTTAGGAATTCCTACCCAAGAATGACTTCAAAGTCATTCATATGCAATACTATAAATTCTACATGTTCCTTCCATTTGTCCAACTATATGTGAACTGCAAAAGCTACCCTAGCTATGTCCTTAGCCTTACAATTGAGTGCCTTGACTGAAGCACTGTATGATCCAACTCTAAGTCCAAGTTCACCTACCAACTCCTTCAAGAAATTGTGTGAGGCACCAAAATCCACCAATGTCTTTACTGTCCTTCCATTGATTATCAAATCCACATAATAAAGTTGATTGATATTTTTCCCTTGGTTTCTAGCCAAGGCACCTATCCACTTCACAGACTCCTCCAAGAAGGGATTCTCCCTTCCATATGCTATAGAATCTTGTTATGCACAACTTGTTAAAGGAAATGAACTACAACAATAAGAAACAAAAGTTTTACATCTACTTGAAGTGGCCTTCCAATGGATACCATGCAATGCCATCTTCAAAAGGTTTGTAGGGCAATGTTGTTGATATTATGGTAGCTGTGGGAGGTATTTACCTCCATGTATAAACCTGATGAGGATAGAATACTCCGAGAAGCAAGAAGAAATCCTAATGAGTTGGATAATAACCCTAGAAGACTTGTCGGCTCAAGAAGATAATTTATATTAGGTTATTAGCCTCCAAGAGAAGAAGTCAGCCAGAAGAAATAATATATACTGAACAGACAGATACCCAGAATGAGAAGTCGGCCCAGGCAGTTAGCCAGATTTACTATAAATATAGGAGGCCAGCCTTCATTCTGGCAGGCAGTCTCAGAATTGCAGAGGAGCACTTGTGTGCACTGCAGTGCCCAGTTTTGTGCACAGGTTTGGAGGAGAGCTGCCATTGCAGCTGTTGCAGCTAGCAGATCATGTTTGGCTTGGACTATCTCTTAGTTAGGGTTTGGACTATCTGATCAACTCTTGTTGGTGCGCTATCCATGGGAAAGGTGCACTACCTTTTGTTTGGCTATCTAGCCTAGGGTTTTCTTTCGGAGTGATTCTCCGTCAAGGTTAAGGTGCTCGGAGGGTGGCTTCGGCCTATGGTTGGGTGACAATAGCGATATTGTCAATGGTAAAACAAGCACATTCATTCATATTCTAACAGGTTATGGGCCCACACCTCCTTCATTCAGTCTAACCGCTGGAAGGATACATAGCCATAAGGATATTAAGCTCGTTGAAGAACTGCCGCTAGGGTTTCTAGTAGGAGCAGTCACCATAGAACTGTCGCTAGGGTTACTAGTAGGTGCAATTGCAGAAACCCTAATCCTCTCGTTGAGGCACCTTAAGTGAAGGGGTTGACCTAATTTTTGGATAGATAAGTGCGCCCTAGCCTAGTGCATCTCCTGATACTCTCAGCAAGCCAAGACGTCAAGTTTGAGTTTTTGGTCATATCTAGGGTTGACCAAGTCAAAGCAGCCATGACTTACTCTATGAAGTCAGAAAACAAGTTAGATGGAGCTTCTAACTTCAGAGCGTGGAAGACAAGGATCGAACTCATCCTTGCCAAGAATAAAGTGCTGGATATCGTGAAAGGAAAGATTGTGGAACCAAAGTTTGAAGAAGGAAAAGAGAAGGAACCACAAAACGTTGCAGTTATGGAGAAGTTCAAAGACGATGAAATCAATGCCATGAGTATCATAGTGGACTCTATAAAAGACCACTTGATACCCTACATCTCACATATTGACTCATTGAAGAAGATGTACGATGCCCTAACAAACCTCTTCTCAGTCAGAAACATTGGACAAGTAACGAGTCTGAAGAATGAGCTCCATGACATGAAGATGAATGATGATGACAACATAACATCATACTTTGTGAGGATATCTCAGTTAAGAGATCAACTAGAAGCTATTGAAGAGATCATTTCAGAGAAGGAATTGATAAACATAGTACTCAATGGTCTTCCCAAGACATGGGGTGCATTTGCCGCAAGCATGAACACAAGGAAGGAGTATCCTACATTTGAAGAACTTTGGACTTGTTGTGCTCAAGAAGAATCCAGGATCAGTGCAAAAGAGAAACCCCAAAAGAAGTACGATGATCAGGCCTTCACAACAAGATTCAAGAATTTCAGGAACAAAAGGAAGCTTGGTTCAAGGAGGAAGCCAAATCAAGAAAAAGATATTTCAGAAATACAATGCTTCAACTGTCGAATCTATGGTCACTACAAGAATCATTGTCCCGAGCTAAAGAAAAGGAAGGAGAAACACGAAGCATCAGTTGCCGAAGAAAAGGAATCTACAAAGAAGACTAAGCAAGATGAAAGAGACTTCTTCTTCT
>JASDQU010437567.1:65952-77255 GCA_032191745.1 Picea mariana | reverse complement strand
AAGGGAATCTTCTAGAAGGATGAGATGGCATTCGAATGGTTATCCTAGTACTGGATTCCCTGATATTTTGGGATCATTCTTATCCAAGTAACTAATTCATTCTCTACTATATATTGAGGGAATTCTCATGGAAAAGGTTAAGCAAGATTCATTGGAGAATTGGTGAAAGAATTGTGTGAAGGACTGAAGCTACAACAGCTTGGAGACTCCAGCAAGTTTATCCAAAGGAGTTGATCTTCATGCAAGTGAGCAAGTGTGTGTGTCGGAGCCAAGGGCCATCGAAAGGAAGTTTGCGACATCAAGGCTCAGGTTGTAATCTTTACTTTCCATTAATATGATACAGTAATATGTCCCTTTCCCATAAAGCTAATTCCACTTTATTGTATAATTCCTTGATCATATACATAGATTGATTGTTGAATAGATTGTGCTTTCTTCACTTTGGTTGGTTTGTGTTGTCTTGGTCTTGGCTGCACGAGAGAACTGGAGCGAAGCAGGAGCAACAAAGACCAAAGGAAGTGATAATAAGGTATGTTCTTTGTTCTTGCCTCCTATTTAATTCAATGGTTAAAATCTAGGGAAAGAGTCATGTTCTGTCTTGCTTTGTTCTAGATCCAGGTGGATCTAGGGAGATCGGTTTGTGTCTGCACTTACGGATTTATCCAATAACAGGATGCCTTTGTCCTGCTTCTTCTATGAGGTGTTCGCAGACCCAAATTGATGTGTCTTTTGTTTAATCTTCTGCTTGATTTTGACAACATATCGATAGGCCACACCCAAGGACGAGATTTCCAAAAACTCCATTTCTATTTGGATGTTTCTATGCATCCCATCGTGGTACTTGAGCACCAGTTGTCGCTGAGAGTCTTTGATACCCAACTTGGTACACAAGGTGTGGAAGACATTGGTGAAATCTGGCATGGTTTGGTCTCTTTCTTGCTGTAGTGTGGTCCATCTTGTATATAAGTCGTCATAACTTCCAATAGGGTAGTATTTTTCATTAATAATATCCTTGAAAGAACCCCAGCTGGGTGCGAGTGCAAATAAAGGAGATTTCTCTTTTGCCTTTTTCTCACAGAAATTTTCCCACCAATCTTTGATATGGGGGATGAATTTAAGGAGCACAAATGTAATATTTTCTCTATCAGAAAAGTTATGGATAGAAAAATACCCTTCTAGGAGGTTTAACCATATGTCTACGACATCTTCATCTATCTGACCTTCAAATATAGGAATACCAAAATTGATCTATACCTTGAAGGGGGTGGTGCCTCTGCTCGAGGAAGATGCATCGCCTGTTGGCAATTGTAGAAGGATTTGTGAAAAATTAGCCATCATTTTGTTCCTTTGTTGCACGACGAATTCCTTGAGCAATGATTTGAAGGGATCTCCTGCCCCATCATCTCTCTTTTCTTCGCCCATGGGTGGTCATCGGCTTTGGCGAGGCTGATCTTGCAAAGGCTCAACTGGTTCGAGTCCCAACTGCTTATACCCTAACCTCATTGGGGACATGCACATAGAAAAAATGAAGAGTAGATTTCTTTGATACAACTGATCCAGATTTATGAGTGGAACAAAATGATACACAAATCTATAAAATTAAAGAAGAGATTAAGTGAACAATAACAGAGATATAGTGAAACTTAACTTCTATTCAATAAAGAAATCTGTTGAAACTGTAAAATGCATAATGAAATAATCTTGCTTGAATGGTGGTATCTAATCTTAATTGAGAAGGATGTGGCGGCTATGCGCATTCACTTGAGCACATTACAATGATGCCTCTAGGTCTTTTTAGCATCAAGAAGTAATTAGAAAACCCTAGACATCCAAAACCCTAACCCTAGAAGATGAAGCACCAAAATTCATGTGGGCCCCGATGGGGTTAATTGGTACATCAACTTCCTGGGGTCATAAAATTTGCATACGATCTTTGTTTTAGGTGCACGATAGCCCATTGGAAACATTCTACAAGTCAGGTAATGAGAGCACCGAGGTTGAGCACAAGTGTTGCTTCAAATCATCAATTTATTTATGTTGCGACTAGCCCCAAACGAAATTTGCCTTGCCACCACCCCTGTTCACTTGGCTAAGGGCCCATGCAATGTGGGAGAATCCCAACATGAACCTGTGATAGAAATTTACAAGGTCTAAGAAGCTATGAAGCTCAGTGAGTGTGGTCAGGGATGGCCCGTCACGAATGACTTGGATCTTGGATGGATCAACATCCACCCCATGCTCATCAACAATGTAGCCTAGGTACTGGACCCTTTTCATGCCGAAGGAGCATTTTTCCAATTTTGCATATAGCTTGTGTTGCCTCAGAGTGTGCAGAACCCGCTGGATATGCTATAAGTTTTCTTCCCAACTCTTGTTGAAGATGAGGATGTCATACAAATACACCACCACAAAATAATTTTTGAAAGGCAACAATATATCGTCCATCATCCTCATGAAAGTTGTTGGGGCATTCGTCAAGCCAAAGGGCATGACCAACCATTCAAAAATACCTTCTTTGGACTTGAAGGAATTCTTCCATACATTATTCTGCTCTATTGGGACTTGGTGGTAGTCGGACATCAGATCAATCTTACTAAAGTATTTGGCCCTCTTGAGCTGGTCAAGGAGATCCAATTTAGGGAATTGGGTACCAATTCCCGGCTATGATTTTATCCTAGGTTATGGTAATCAATGCAGAGTCTCCAGGTCCCATATTTCTTTTGCACAAGCACGATTGGGCTTCCACAAGGTGATGAGATTAGTTGGATGTGCCCCTTTTCGAGCAACTCTTGGACATGGCGCTTGATTTTCTCATTTTCTGACAGAGAGTTGCGATAGATTGGCCCATTGGGTAGCGGTGTGCCGGGGTCAGATTGACTGGATGCTTGACTTGACAGTGGAGAGGTACGCTAGTGGGTGAGGAGAAAATGTCTTTGTATTCTTCTACGACCTTATCCATCTTCCTCTACTGCATGGAGAGACCTGCTGCGGAGGCCATGGATGTGGCTGCAACCTTTCGTTCACTTTGAGCACATATAAAAATGAAGACAAACTTCCTGGTTTGAGAGATGACCTTCCTGCATTGCTTGGCAGAGATCAAGGAAATGGAAATAGGTGGGACTACCTCGGGTATCCTATACAATTTCCTGTCCAAAGTAATAATAAGACTACGAGGCCTAGAATCATATACAACATGATGTTTCCATAAATAAGGTTGACCCAAAATAAAATAAAAAACTTCAAGGGGGGCTATGTCACACAATACCTCATCTTTGAAGGGCTTGATGCCGTAGGGAAGGCGACACTTTTTCCTGACGCATAGATCGCTCCCTTGGTGGATCCATTTGGGGGTGCTTGAATGTGGGTGTTGTGTTGTCAGCAGAGCCAACTATTTGATGAACTACGCTGAGATGAGTTTCTTCTGGCTACCATTATCGGCGATGAAGTGCAACAGAGTACCCTTCACCCACATCTGTGAATGACAAAGGTGCTCACCTTCCTCTGGTTCATCAGGTTCACCAGGTTGGATATTGGTGGTGGCAATGGTGGCACTCGGTTCTGCATTAATGATCTATCTCCATTTTTCTATTTCTAACTCAGAGTCGAAACCCACATCTGATTCAAAAACTTTCACCTCGACCACCAATGTCTGTTTTGAGCGGTAATTAGCGGTGTTATGTCAGGGGATCTTATGGAATTCACAACACTTCCTAGTTTCTTTCTTTGTCTTCCCATTGTCCTTCTTTGTTTATGGCTTAGAATTTTTGTCTTGAGGTTGTCCATCCTTGCTCTTTCCTTTGTTATGCGGGTTGGGGATGCCTTTGCCCCGCTTCTGCTGTAAGGGGTTCATAGACCCAAGCTGTCACATCTTTTGTTTAAGCTTCTGCTCGATTTTGACAACATATCATTAGGTCGCGCCCAAGGACTAGATGTACACAAAATCCATTTTTGTTTGGATGTATCTATGCAGACTGTCGCAGTACTTGAGTACCATNCATTGATACCCAGCTTGGTGCACAAGGTATGGAAGACATTGGTGAACTTTGGCACTGTTTGGTCCCTTTCTTTCCATTATGTGGTCCATCTTGTATATAAGTTGTCATAACTTCCAACAGGGTAGTATTGTTCCTTAATAACATCCTCAAAGAATCCCATGTGGGTGCAACTGCAAATAATGGAGATTCCTCTATTTCCGTTTTCTCACAGAAAGTCTCTCACCAATATTTGACATGGGGGATGACCCTAAGGATCGCAATTGTAATCTTTTTTCTATCGGAAAAGTTATGGATAGAAAAATACCCTTCTAGGAGGTTTAACCATCTGTCTACAACATTTGCATATATCTGACCTTCAAATATAGGAATATCAAAATTAATCTATACCTTGAATGGGGTGGCTCCTTTACTCGAGGAACATGTGTTGCCTGTTGGCAGTCGTCGAAGGATTTGCGCAAAATTATCCATCATCTCGTTCCTTTGCTGCATGATGGCTTTCTCGAGAAATAGTTTGAAGGGATATCCTACCCCATCATCTCTCTTTTCTTCCCCATTGGGCGACTGTCGGGTTCGGCGAGGCCGATCTTGCAAAGGCTCAACTGGTTCGAGTCCCAACTGCTTATACATTGACCTCATTGGAGACATGCATAGAGAAACAAATGAAGAGTAGATCGCTATGATACCACTGATCCAGATTTATGAGCGGAATGAAATGATACACAAATATATAACATTAACACAAAGATACAATGAACAATAACAGAGATACAGTGAAACTTAACTTCTATTCAATAAATAAATCTACTGAAACCGTAAAATCCAAAATGAAACAATCTTGCTCGAATGGTGTTAGCTAATCTTTGAGAAGAGATGTGGCAGCTACACGCATTCTCCTGAGCACATTACAATGAGGCCTCAATGTCATTTTAGCACCAAGAAGTAATTAGAAAACCCTAAACATCCAAAAACCTAACCCTAGGAGATGAAGCATCAAATTTCATGTGGGCCCCGATGGGGTAAGTTGGTACATCAACTTCCCGGGGTTGTAACTTTTGCATACGATATCTGTTTTAGGCACGTGATAGCCCACTGGAAATTTATATCCAAGGAATACACATGTTTCCATGATGCTCTAACTCTTTTGACAGTGTGATTGTGGCAAGCGCAAATTTTTTTTTGGGGGGCCTCAAAGTGGCCCCAAAAATTTAGGACCCGAAAATATAGAACAAAATTGCCAAGATGAAAATTGTATGTGAGCCAACTGGAAGAGGTGGGTGGCCATCGATATCCACTTAGATCATACCACCATTCAACTAGGGGTAACCACTGAGCCCACTGGTTTTGTCTGTCAAATGCAAAACATCGCAAATATGCTTCCAAACACTTGTTTACAACTTCAGTTTGGCCATCAGTTTGGGTATGATAGGTTGTATTGAGATGCAATTGGGTGCCCTAGAGCCTAAACAATTCTTGCCAAAAATTGTTGGTGAAAGTTGGATCTCAGTCGGAGACAATAGAATGAGGCATGCCATGAAGTTTGAAGATATTACCCATGAAAATTTAAGCCATTGTGGATGCGGTGAATGGTGGTTGAAGATCACATAAATGAGCATATTTTGAAAGGTGATAAACTACCACCATGATGACTGACTTATTGCCCAATTTTAGTAAGCCAATAATGAAATCCATAAAAATATCCCTCCAAATAGCAGGGGGAATCATAAGCGTTGGAGTGTCCCTGGAGCTTTGACTATTTCTCCTTTTTTTCATTTACAGACATCACATTCATCCACAAAGGTGCGAACATCCTATTTCATACCATCCCAAAGAAAAGAACGTTTGACCTATTCATAGGTTTTGGTAAACCATGAATGCCTAGTTGTGGGTGGAGCATGAAGCTCAAAAAACACCACAGATTTAAGTTGTGATTATTCACTTAAATACAAACGACCTTTGTAGTGAAGCTCTTTATTGTGCCAAGAGTACCCTAGAGAAGTTGGAGAATGGTGTTGCAATTGTTCAATCAGATAAGAAATTTTGGGTTCTTCTAGCCATTCTTGGCAAACAACTTGGAGCCAATCTGGTACAATGAAGGAGAGGGAAAATAAGGACCCTTCTTCTTCATACTTCCTGGAAAGAGCATCAACCACCACATTTTACTTTCCCTTCTTGTAAATGATCTCATAATCATATTCGAATAGCTTGGTCACCCATTTTTTTGTTGCTTTGGGGATGAAATTCGTTGTTCCATAAAATACTTGAGGCTCTGATGATTAGTTTTAATCTGGAAGTGTTTCCCCAATAGATAAGGATGCTAGAGATCCATGGCATGAAGAATAGCCAACATTTCCTTTTCATAGATTGATTGGCCCAAATGTATATCCAAAAGTTGATTTCTAGTGAAGGCAAAGGCCTGCCATCTTGCATGATGACTACCCTAATTTATTTTCATGAAGCATCACATTCTAGGATAAAAGTCTTTGTGAAGTCAACAAGTGTCAGGACAAGAGTCACACACATAACTTATTTCAAGGTGTGGAAGGATTGATCAGTGGTTGGAGTCCAACTGAAATCATTCTTTTTAAGGAGAGTGGTGAGAGGTGTTGCAATTTTTCCATAATTATGAACAAACTCGTGATAATAGCCTGTTAAACCCAGAAAACCATGCAAGATCTTAAGAGTTTTAGGGTGAGGCCAATCCTGCATAGATTCAATTTTCTTAGGATCCACCCGCACACCATCCTTACCGATAATAGGAGCCAGATACTCCACTTCTGAGGCTCCAAAGGAACATTTAGATTGTTTGAGTAAAAGTTGGTGCTGAGAGACTAGACAGAGAACTTGATCCACATGAGCGATATGGATAGTCCAAGTTTTACTATATATGAGAATATCATTAAAGAAAACTAAGACAAAAATATGGAGAAAAGGATGGAAGACATGATTCATGATACTTTGGAAAGTGGAGGGAGAATTACACAAACCAAAGGGCATTACCAATAACTCATAGTGACCCTCATGAGTTCTAAATGCAGTCTTGGGAATGTCTTCCTCTTTCATATAGATCTTGTGGTAGCTAGAATGGAGATCAACTATTTTGGTGAAGTATTGAGAACCACTCAATTCATCCAAGAGGTCATCAATGAAAGGAATGGGAAATTTGTCTTTGATGGTGAGTTTGTTGAGGGCGCAAAAATAAAGACACATGCGCCAAGTGCCTTCTTTCTTGAGTACCATGACCATAGTAGAAGAATAGGGGTTGGTACTAGGACATATAACAGTCACTACAAGCAATTCTCGAACAATTTTCTAAATTTCATTCTTCTAGGCAAATGGATGACGAAAAGGGAGAATATTGGGAGGAACACTGCCTGGTATGAGAGGAATGGAATGATCATGCATGCCACAGGAAGGAGGAAGTCCATGGGGAGTGGAAAAAATAGCTTGGAGTCAAGAGAATATATATTGGAGTTCAATATGCATAGAGGGTGTCTCAACGACGTGAATGGAGTGGAGTTGGGAAATAATTCCAGAATGAACCTTTTTGAGGAGCTTTTCCAATTGATGGGAACTGATAATCTCAGTGGATCCTGCTATGATGACTTGGAACTTATACTGTTGTCCCTCTTGTTGGAATTGCATGGTTAATTCCTTAAAATCCATGAGAATGGGGCTGAGAGTGTGTAACCATTATGCACTAAGCACAATGTCACAATTTCCCATGTCAGTGGAAAGCATATGATATTTCAAGTGATACTAACCAATTTGGAGCCACACATTTTCACAATGTCCCCCACATTTCATGGAACCACCATTGGCAATCATGATTTGAAATTTATTGACTGCACATATATAGAAATTGATTTCTTGGGCAATGTGGTGATTAGTAAAATTATGGGTGTTGCCTCTATCAACTAGGATGATGACTTTCCTATTCTCAATGCAAGCAATTAACTTGAGGGTTTGGGGAGCAGAGAAGCTAATGAGGGCATTTAGTGAAATCATCAGTTCAACTTCTAGTGGAGTAGAGGGTGGATTCAGATCAACTAGTGGTGATAGCTCGACCATAGGTGAAACATCTACCTCCTCTTCAAAAACATCATCATACATGGCCATAAAAATATTATGTTCCTTACACTTGTGCCTTGGAAAATATTTGTCATCACAATTATAGTAAATATCTTGAGTTGGCATTTAACGATTTCGGCCCAGGTTAATTTTTGGATCTTGAGGGGAGTTGTAGGAGGAGTGGGATTAGTGGGTTTAGGGTGAGGAAGAAATGAGTTTTTTTTGTTCTGGGAGGAGACAATATATTGTGCTTCCTTAGCTCAATTAGTAGCTTCCAACCAAGTATGGGAGCATGACATTAGGATGTGAGCACAAATTTCATATTATAGGGCACTGATAAAGCATTCCCTAAAGAAGGCATCTGACATGCCCTCCATTCTAAAGGTCAAGTACTCAAGGGAGGTGATGAATTCTTTCACTATCCCAGACTGTCTCAACTTGGTTAAATGACCTAAGTGGTGGGTGTTAGAGTCAAAGCGTTCATAAAGCTCTGAAACAAACAATGTCCAAGCAACATACCCTTGGCATGACTTTCTATGCCTTTTCTACCATTGATACCATTTAAATCCATATGGAGAATACCGTAACAAAGTTTGGAAAACTCATTAGTAATTCCATGCAAAGAGAAATAATGTTCCATTTGAGCGACCCATCCTGTGGGATTCGAGACATCAAATTTGTTCACCTCAATTCTGGGAAGGTGTAGGTCTCGAGGAAGGTGATTGGAATCAAAACTTTGGAAATGGGAAAAGTTAGCGTCTTCATGATAGGAGTGTTGTTCATAAGAGGTAGGGTTCAAGGAGCGTCTCATCAATTGGTCAAGTGTGCCTTTGATGTCTTTGATGGTGGCACATTGGTCATGGAGAATCTAAATGGAGGAATTGAGCTTGATAATGTTTGAATTAAGAGTCTTTATGTCCTCCTTGTTCTATATGTTGTCAATAGTCAAGGTAATGATTTCTTGGGTGCAGGTATTGGCCATTTGGGCAGAGGAAAAAATGGGTAGGAGGGTCCACACTGAAAAATAAATTACAAGTGAGGGGTATCATGACAAACGAGAAAAAGAGAGAAATGAAATGGGGTAGGTGGAGAATAAGGGTTCCAGGAAGGGTAGGTGGGACAATAGAGAAAAATGCCGAGAAATGATATGTACCATGATGATTGGGGCGAAAAGAGAAATCCAATGGGATAGGTCCCAAATAAGGGTGCTGGGAAGGGGGTCAGGTCCACGAGAAAAAAAAGTTAAAAATGATAGGTACCACGAAAATCAGGGTGAAGAGAGGAATCCAATGGAATAGTTCCTGAATAATGGTGTCGACGAGACCATTATGTTATTTCTTTTTACTTCTATAGAGTTATACTCCGGCTCGAAGAATACTATAGTGACAACTTGCCCAAATTGTTAACAGGAAAATTGTGTAGGAATGCAGAATGCATGAGGCAGGGTTGTGTGTCAATCGATCTCTGCTTTTCTTTTTCTTATTTGTCCTTTTCTCAAGGGTTAGGGTTTTCAGGGTTCCTAAAGACAAGGGTTTACCCTGTGTTATAACTCTTTGATATACATCCAGGGTTGAATAATAGTACTTGGCCCAATATCCTAGGGCACCAACTAAGGAGGCTCGGCTGTACCCTTAGTGGTACTCCCTGATTACCTGGGTACTAGAGAGTATCTTCTTGAGTTTTTTTCTTGGTGTCACTATAGTAGTTAGGTGATCAATCAAATGATCTAGAGTTGGTTTCAAGAGACGTAGGGGAATCCCGATATACTTTCCGTTACAAGGGAGTGATGATCGTGTACATAATCTTTCTGATGTGGTACTACTCGAGGGGTACCAACATGGGTTACATAGTTTTTCAACAAGGTGAAACATTTGTTTCTATACAATGTTGTGAAACCATTTGTATTTCCTACGTGTAGTGTTTCCCACCATAGTTTTACCCGCTAAGCAACATATCTTTGTGGTTTAAAGACATCGACATTACACATCTTTACCCTGGAAAAAAATTCCCACAATTTTTACAAAGGAAAGTGCTCTGATACCACTTGTTAGGTACCAGATCTATTATATTGAGCAAAAAACATAAGCACTACAGAAAATACTTGTGGAACAACAAAATTGTAGAGAACCACAACCAAAATTGATACCTTTATTGATAGAAAGCAATGTTCACTTGCCTCTTCGAGGGAGAAACCTATAACAGAGCATCGCTATTACAATAATTCTCAAGACAAGGCTTTCTCATGCCTCCTACTCTTATTTATACTAATTATATCTTATACATAACATTCTAAAGGAAGATCTTTCTAAAAGCATAAGCTTCTATTAGGTCTTATTACATTGATTTGTTCACATTTATTAAATAGGTATTATTAACTAATGTCCACCTTTATTACATGGAAAATATATTATTCTACCTACGTGAGGGGTTAGGGAGGTTAGGTCCCTAACATACTCTCACTGCTTGGAAAAAGAACTTTGGTATTCTTTCCAAGTGCACCCTCTACACACGCCCTGCTGCTCAAAACTGAAATCTGGGAGACCAGTTGTTTCAGGATTAATCCGTAAGTGCGGACACAAACCGATCTCCCTAGATCCACCTAGATATAGAACAAAATAGGAAAGAATATATCGCTTTCCCTAAATCTAACTATTGAATTAAATTGGAAGTGAGAATAAGAGACATACCTTGTAATCGCTTCCTTAATCTTTGTTGCTCCTGCTTCGCTCCGACGCTCTCGTGCAGTCAAAGATCAAAATAGCACAAACCAACCAAAGTGAAAGCAAATAATATATTCAATAGCTAATCTATACATATGATCAAGGAGTTACGTAATAAAGTAAATCTAACTTTATGGGAAATAAACATATTACTGTATCATATTAAATGTGAAAGAGAGATTACAACCATTGCCTTGATGTCGTAAGGTACCTTCCAACTGTCCTTCGTTCCCCACACACTTCTTGCTCCAATGATTTTGAGACCATAGATCTGATACACTCTATCTTGACAAAGCAAATCTTAAAGCCACTCCAATCAAGCCAAAGCTAACAAGCTCAAGAACAAGAAGAACCCACAAGCTCCCAAAAGCTAACTTTCTCCATGAGAATTCCTCTCCTTTTATAAGTTGAAGAGGATAAGGTGAGGAGGTTAGGATGATCCCACTAAATCATGAAAGCGAGTAAGATCCAAACCATTCGGATGCCACCTCACCATAGAAGCTTCTCCTTCTAGAAGATT
>JASDQU010437567.1:11622-36914 GCA_032191745.1 Picea mariana | reverse complement strand
ATTGTGGATCCCGAGAACACTTGGTTGTTGTATCATCATTGGAACCCTTGCCATTGGGGATCGCATGATGCGCTTTCTTCCATGCAACTTCATCCTTCTTTCGGTCCTGATTGCGCTTAATGCGCATGTAACACACCCGACCCCTAAAGTACCTTTTAAGGGATGGGGCATCAAAATTTCTCTTTTCTCAATCATCTTGAATCTTCTTCCTGATACCTCCATCACCTTCTTTTCAACAAGAGATTCCCAACGACTGCTACCATGCTCAAATCCAAGATTTGGATTGCAATTTATGGCCCTTCAAGGTTATTTAAGCCTTCATTAACTAGAGTCCCTTATAGCCATGTGGCTCCCTGTCACCCGACACTACACACCATCATAGTATACGAAGACTCTTCCAACCCGGAATTGAAGTTTGTCTAGCTCTTATATGTCTACTAGGTTAACTAACCATTAACATAGCGAAATCCCACTATTTACTGAAATCTCCAAGGCACTTGGATTCATTAATATTAATTAGTGCCTAATTCTTCGGACTTCGGATAAATTCCTCCTCGTGTGCTCATGAACCCAAATCTCCCGAATGTCAGAGTCCCGGAGAGGGTCCATTTTCATTTAATTAATTATATTTAAATTATCTGATAGTCTATAGGAGCGGGAAAGTACATTGCCTTTGGCTTGTTTCGACTCATCCAATCACACCACTCCAAACCTCCGAAGTTTCGAATTCCCAAACTCCTGAAGGGTCCACACTTACATGTGGTGCCGCATTGAACGCAAAGGCAGGGACAGGTGGATCTGGGCCTTCGGTTGAATTAACCCCAATGTCCCACCGTCCCAATTCCCCGAAGCTCCAACCTTCCAGTGCCCCAAGTATTCCACCAACTATTAGGACATGCGAGCATGTACCCAGGGTTGACACGTGGCAAGGGGAAGAGAGGACACATGGCCCCATCAATGGGCAACACGTGTCACGTTCCAATTGGCATATAAGGTCTGTAAAAAGCACGAATCAAGGTGACACATGGCATGTCTAACATGGGTCCACGTCACCCTGGGTGACATCAGTGTGCCACGTCACTCCAAACTGATAGCCTCCCAATACCCCTTATATCCGACGATCAAGATCTGTCCATGTAGATCCATAGATCTACGACCTCCATTGCTTCGCAACTTTGGCGTTCAGGGGATCTGCTGTGTAATTTCCTCTTTACTCCCGAAATGGTAAGCATCGGGCTGACCACAGTCTAGATCCAACAGTTAGGAGGGATCCTAACGCACCCTTGGATCAATGGTCCTCGTCGCTTCACGACTTCGACGTTCAGGGGTTTCCGCTATGTGTTTTCCTTTTTCATCTCGAGTGGCCAGTGTTGGGATGACCACGATCTAGATCCAACAATCAGGAGGGATCCAGAAGCATCCTCGGATTGACGGTCCTAGTCTCTTCGTGACTTCGGCATTCAGAGGGTTCTACCCATTTAACACTCCCTTCCTCCTAGAGCGGTCAACGTTGGACTAGACGCAGCGTAGATCCAATGATCATGGGAGATCTCGAAGCGTCCTCAGATATACTGTTCTTGTCACTTCGCGAGTTCTGCATTCAGGGGTTCCATTCACTTAACACTCCTTTTCACCCATAGTGGTCA
Source organism: Picea mariana (assembly GCA_032191745.1). Lineage (NCBI taxonomy): Eukaryota > Viridiplantae > Streptophyta > Pinopsida > Pinales > Pinaceae > Picea > Picea mariana. The sequence continues at coordinate 35,268 of JASDQU010437567.1, read as the reverse complement.
ACGTCGGACTAACCATGACATAGATCCAATGGTTAGGGAAGATCCTGAATGTTCTCAGACATACGATTCTCGTCACTTCATGACCAGGAAGTGGATTAGGGTTTAACGATGGGACATATCCCATGGTCACGATTAAGGAAACCACCAGATGTCGGTCAACCTCGTCGGTAACCGCACCAGCAGGTTTCCTTCTGTTGGTTTTAAAGGTTGTAAAGTCATAGAATCCCGGAGCTCCGAACTCCTAGAGTTCCGAAGACAAAATAACTTAGCTCCTTTTGGACCTAGTGAAGGGTTCCAAAGTCCTGGTCATATGGATACTCTGACAAGTCTCGGAGTTGCACACTCAACTCTTAGTCTTGATTTGTTTAGGGACATGAACATGATCCCTCAGTCATACCGACGACGGGTTTGAAGGATGTTCCCTCCTTCCAAAGAGCTCTAATTTAATAACCCACAAAGGTAAATTTGAGGGGTCAACAGGACTGAGGTGTTCTAGCGAAGTCTACCCTGAATTTTACGTTATAAAATAAATCATTAGGAAAATTCCCTTAAGGATTTTCCAACCAGTGTAGAAATCGTAAATGTATTCCTAACTTCATTTGAATACCCATGTCTCATAGCTATCGAGTTGCTAAGCTGAGGCAAACATAAACCATTCAAATGCAAGGGCTCATAGAAAAACAATAAGCATTTCTACATTAATCATACAATGCATATTTTAGTGAAGCAATTGTTGAGAGGGGTGCCCGTTTCCACCCAACCGTAGGCACAACCACTCCTGGATAAATTTACCATAGGCCACCCCCTAACTAGATCATGATACTCACAGAGAGATTCTTCCTTCTTGTTCAGCAACAGTCAGGGACAAAGGCCACTCTCCTCCTCCCACGGAAACTTGGCAAAACAATTTTCTCTCCAACAAGCAAGGGGGCCTACAACGAGTACTTCCTCATTCACTCATATTCTCTGCAACCACGCTTATCATATTGGACTGAAAACATTGCTAGCAACTTCTTACACCCAGAGCAAGCTTGTTTTCCAGTTCTCTTCAGAACCAGAGATCTGCACATGCTCTCCCTCTTCAGAAAAATGGTCTCCAAACTCATCTTCTTCACAAGTCGTCCTCTCTGCCCACAAATTCCCTTCTTTTCTTTCCTTCCTTAGCAATATTTCATGCATATGAATCCCCATTTCATGGTCATGTCAAAAATTCTTTCAAATGGGTACTATATCCATCTCCTCATTAACTCTTAAGGAGGACTTCCCAACTACCAGCCTGACTGGTAACTTATTTTAGGTCAGAGGATTGTTCTGGTTCTAAGTAATTTAAATCCATTAAGGTACTGGTCTAGTGGGGGTCATCTCAACCATTTTTGGTTCCCTCACCATCTCTCTCATAGCATCATGATCTACCTTGGCAAACCCCTTCAGCAGTTATGCAACACTATCCATTTTATTTAATAAAAGAAATACATACATTACCTTTTATAACAAAAAGGTTCATTAATTCCAACATCCACACATATCCAGTCTGCCCATAGTCTTTTGACAAGTTATATTTATATTTACAAGCTGGGAGAAACAGGGGTATTACAACACATTTCTAGAGTACTAGTGTCCTTAGCGGGAAGTGGTTGGAGATAAGCAGGACATTCGACCACGTTGTTTTAGATGTCTTCTTCCATAATGCAAGATTGGAGGAGTGACATTACATCACTCTGATCATGAGAGGGATAGATGAACACATTATGGAAAGTACATTCAAATAAAAGGTATCCATCATACATGTCCATGAGGGTGCACGATATGTGCTCTTGCAAAGTAGTTGCATGTATTAGTTGTTGGTACTAACTATGAAACAACTCGTCGTTGGAATATTGGGCATGAGGATCATTTCTCTCATGTAGTCACATGAATCAAGGAGCTTCAAAGGTATGCCTACTTCTAGCAGGTTTTCCAAAACCCTGAGGGGGTCGCCAAAGCACCATAATGAGAAGCAATAGAATCCAACTATAATGAAACTATTTCCCAGATTTTTGGGAATCTAAGCAATCATCAATGAATTCATTAATTATATATTGATCCCAAGCCATCTAAACACTGGCTACACATCGTTCAGCTATAAAAACTACTCTAAATGGGCACTCCTCCTTTTTAGAATTGCACAATTTTTTACAGACTATCAATTGCGTAGCAAAGTGAACTGGCCAGGTGTTTATTTGTGAAATGAGTTCCCCACGCCAGCCATGGCGTGTACTGTATGTGTTGCAGATATCATGTTATGTGTCATATTTAGAGGCTAAGTCTTTTTCTGGCTCATTACCATGGATGGGTAGGTCGGTAAAGCGATGGATCGTTTCTTCATCGACCAAATACTTCCCACTAGCCACAAGTACCCACCGTGTAGATGGGTGAATAAAATACAAACACATAGGGTGATGATCCTTCTATGCCCAAAATGAGGGCAGTCAATCAGAGGGAGAATGTTGATTTCTCTAAGGGGTTGGGCCCACTCTTGGGTGAACACTAATGGCTTCCCGTCTACACTTCGAACAATGTGGGCATAATGGTGGAAGGCCAAGGTGGGGAACTGCTCGGGGTCGCGGACATCATAATTAGTGAATTGGACATCCTGCACTCTCCCCTTTCCGAGAACCTATGAAACTCACATGCTAAGTTAATCTCGGCTATGTTGTCTATCGGTCTTCGGAAACCCTAAATCTATTCCGACCATGTGGTCTGCTTGATGAAGCTATGGGAATTATTTTGGTGGGGTTATATGGAAAGCTACTACTGGGAAAAGATGTTGATACTTCCACCACTCATTTTTACTACTATTGTTCCCTTCCGACTAAGATTGTGGACCCTTTTTTAATAGATGGAAGAAATTTTGCACTGAGTTGGCCAACATTAATTCTGAAAATAGAAAGTTACTGAGAGGGTACTACAAAACAACTAGGAGGTGTGTTGAGTGGTGTTAAGAATTGAGAGTTTTGTAGGGTAATCATCGTTGTCTTCCGGGTCATTCAAATGTATACTATCCCGACAGTCCCATCAATATATAAAATATTGGAAGTTGTGTGAGCCACTTCCACTGATGTACATGATCTATGAAATGTATCAATCCTTGTGCATTAATGGTTCACAATGACCGATTTTACCGCCAAACATATGGAAGCTCTTGGGAGGTCGTAGCATTTACCATTGAAGGCCCTATTAATGATTGTTTCCTCTAGGAACCATATAACAGACACGTCATTGTCTTAATTTGAGAGAAGATTGGGACCATAGACCCTTGATTTTGAGAGTGACATATCTGTACATGCGCATATGTGGTACTTCAGGGCATCACGTATGTTTCCTGCATGCCCTGACATGGGTATCCCTTGGTTACTTAATCACAGCGACCCCCGGTGGGTCGCAGAACCTCTTCACTCGTATCCATCCTACCTGTTTTTTCCACTGAGAATCCATGACTATGTTATTCTGATGGGCTTCGTTTGTTTGCTTAATGGGGTTGGTTGTGGTAGGACGAGCCGATGTTGTTTCTTCTACCACATGATTTGTATTGAAATCCATTTATTGTGCATGTGACTCCTTGATATGTGTCATGGAAAACCCAGGTTCTGGGAGAACAACCTTCTTTTTTATCAGCTTGCGTGGGCTCTCTAAGTGTCTGTCACGGGGTATTCACTCTGTAAAACTTGGAAATAGTGCCTTTGTTTGTATGATATTAAAGAATACCCCTAATTTCATTGGATATTGGTAAATATCTCCCAAAATCCTTTTTTTGAACCCCCCTCCCAATACATCTTTGCAATAAAATAAACCCCTATTTTCACTAGATACCCCTTTTTACACCCCCCAGTACCTATAAACCCCCTTATACCCCACATCCCCCGCAATACCTACAATATATTGACTATATTTTTTACAATTTAAAAACCCCCTTTATGAATGAACATGATAAGCTATTGTTCAACAAGGTGATGCCCCCGTGGTGTTTGTGGCACATATGTTGTCGATGTGTGGAGTTCCACCACCATTCACAAAAACACATGTAGCGATGAATATCTGTATCAGGTCTGAGCCTTTCCCACATGAATTCCTCGACAGTTTTCCACCCATGATAAGGTTCCCAATGCATGTCCCACCATCGTGAAAAAATTCCTATGAGCACTATGTAAGTGCGTGAGCCCTGTAATGTTTGGTAATTTGGCGTATCCATGCAATAAACATGTACACTAGTTTCGAGCCATTGTACTGATAGGATCCAAATTCTTCCTCATGCACGTATGTGGATATATGTGTGCACCTCTTTGTTGAGACCTCATACAGCCTATGTTTCCACCTTTCCATAGCATCCTAAGAATCTATGTCGTAAGACTTGACACTTATCCAACTTAATTCTCCATCTACGGTGGGGTTGATGTAATACTCCCTGCTCCCAGTGATCTTATAGATGTTTTCAATAGTCAATCTTTGTGCATCCTCATCCATTGTCTCATTGTATATGTCTCCTTCATATAGATCCAAGGGTGTGACCACGTGCAGGGTATCAGTTTCAAAGGGCATCTTCCTCTTCTTCAAATTTAGTCTTGCATTATTGGAAAATTCCCAGTCATTTCCCAATAGTGTAGGGTATGGGTCAGAGTCATCCATAATCTCTATGACCTCAAAGTCACCCTTTGTTTTTTCCCCTTCTATATTTACTTCCACCTGCTCCAATCGACCTATGGGGTAGATCTTGTATTGGTTTTCCAACTGCAGTTGGATGGGAAACCAAACCAATTATGGTTTACCCATCATCTATCGGGACTTATTTGGTAGAATATTCACGTCAAAACATAGATCCAACATGACTTCATCCATGCCATAGCCACCAAGATCTGTTGTCATCTTGAATTCATGCCCCATGCGCTTTTTATTAATAACCAAGGACATAAATTTTTCTGATAGGGTATTTGATATAGTCCTCTCCGTCAGCTCTTTCCCCATACAAGTTGCTAGCATCTGCGTTAGCTTCTTTGCATCATTAGGATCATTGAGAAATCTCAAATAGTAATGTAATAAATTACCTACTTGATCATTTGTATATGTCTCATGACCTAATTCATGCAATGCTTCTTCGCACTTTGTGTGCTTCAACTCTTTAAGATGATGCTCCTTAATGCACCCTGAATGTTATTCATGTAACCTTAATGCATTCTGGGTATTGTCTTGCATTAGCTGACGTGACTGACAATTATTGACATCATGCCCCATGGATTTATAGAACTTACAGAGATGAGTATGGTGCGTCTTTTGATACTTCTACAAAGTTGGGTAGTGGGGTGGGACATGGACCCACTGTCATCATATCTCACACTATTCCATCTATCCAGTTGGGAATGAACTTGGTGCACCCATGGCCACATAATTTAGAAGTACAGGGCATTCGTTCCTATGATGCCCCTTAGTGCAACATGTGGTGCACCAAACATGCTCGCACACAACTTTCTCCGTTGCCATATGTTGCAACTACATCATCAGGTTGGCCCGTTGCGACTACACCTCTGCCAATCATGTCAATGTATCTTCCCCTCCTGGCGTATCTTTTAGGCGCATTACAATTTCTACCACCTCCACTTGAGTCGTAACCTTCTGCTGGGTGAGTGAGACTCGGATATGGGCAAGCAACCTCGCAATAAACCACTCTCGATGTTGCACATCCTGGATTTGGAACGTCAACCTATCCAATAAAATTTTAAACTGCTAGTCATAATCCCACATGGTTTCTCCTTGTTGTTGCTTAATCTCCTTGATCCCAGTAATACACTGAGATTCAAACTTGGGATTTTGAAATTCCTTCAGTAAATTCTTTTTTATCTCCATCAGATACCTCAACTGCCTCGTCGGCACAATGGCCTTGTACTTCATATACCATGTCAAGGCTTTGTTTTTTAATGCGGTTTCTAGTTGCACTATCTTTGTTTCTTTGTATGTGATCATATTCATAGACCATATTGCTTTGCACGTGAACCAATGTTTCTCTGCATCATCTTTACCTGTTCCATGGAACACGAGGATCTTCAGGGTGCTATCCTGATTCACCATCGTCATTCTCAAATGAACTCCTCTAATATGATTGTTGGTTGTCAGATACCCCTTTTGGTGAAGTGGCATTGGCTTCGCCTTCTTCACTCGCCTCTTCTCTTATGTCTTCTTCTACTCTTTCTCCTACTCCAATCGCTTCATTATTTATTATTCTTTCTTCTTAATTACAAATGTGCAAGGGGGTTGGTTCAAATGGGGGGTAAGTCCATATTCTTCTGACATTTCTTGTGAGGGGACCCATAGATTTACTACTTGCAGTCACGCAATACCATCTATAATAACCAATTCTTCTCCTCCACCACTAGGGGATCCTTCATTCTCCTCTTCTTCTCCTATGCCTCTACTATGTGACTCGTCTTCTTCCTAGGTTGCAGCATTCTGCAATAGCCAAGGGGTTTGGACATTGTCACCTAGGCCCCTAGGACCACTACTACTACTACCATTATTGGTATCCCCACTGGACACCCTACTCTTGACATTGCACCTCTTCGTAGGTCTATCTACTCATGTGCTCCACTCTGGCATAGTGCCTTCTTCTGCACTTCCTCCTGGTGTGGTCTATTTTCTCTTCATCGCAGACATGATCCCTCGTCGTGCACCCCTTCCTCTCTATTTTTCACCTCTCTCCTCATCTTTCCTTATTAGCTTGAATCTTCTTTTGTATCTCTTGTCTCTCTCTCTCCTCTACTCTTCTAGGTCCATCTAATTCCTCACCTCATCTCAATAATTTATGGATCCCCCTCAACAGATCCATTTCCTCTCTCATTTTCCCCCCTCCTTGCAACCCCCCTCAAGAGCTAGGGGAGTTTAATTATCCATTATGTCGGGCTCCATGCCCATCATCCCTTTCTCTAGGAACAACATCTTTATCCAAAGTGGAATCTCTTCTAGCATTCATTTCCTCATACCTTCTATGAACTTTCTTTCAGCATCGCTAAAAGAATCAATGTATTCCACAACAAATTCAACAATATATCTCTCTTTTACTCAATCAAACCAAAGTTCAATGGCATGAGTCCACTTATTTTCCAAAACCTTTAATCTATCAAGCTTCGCTTGATCCCAAACCACTAGTTCTAATGACCGCACGGTAGAATTGGTAGTAGTTTTCTTTTTCAACCATTCATACAACAAACAGGAGAATTCAACAAAGAACGTCTCATGCATATCAGTATAAAGATATTTATCTTTCCATCTCTCCACAGTCACTCTCAGACCCTAAGTTTCTTGCAGGGAAAACTCATGCTCTTTTGCAGTTAGCCAGTCTTGAATTTCCTCCTAAGACAGATACCACCTCATATCTTGCCTTCATCATTCCCTACAATACTTTCAGGTATCGGAAATAGAACCATTTTTTGGGTGTTGTTTCATGCTTGCGCACATCCTTATTAACGTTGGGGAGTTTAGACCCAGGTTTGTCTAGAGTCGACCAACAAAAACCCCAAAGCATCGGCATATCAATCTTTAGCCAAGGCCGAAGAATGTCTCATTCGAGATGCAATGAGGATTGTAGAGACCATTCAGTCTTTTGATAGGGATGAAGGGATAAATACCCAAGGATCCATTGGGGATGGAATTCATGCACTCTATTAACATCAACTTACTATTAATCAACAAGTAAAACAATACACACACATTTCCAAATAACATATGATTGACACATGATAGATTAGAACTATTGTAGTTTTACTATTCCTCACATTCCATAGAACGCAAGCATACATTAAGAAAACTATATTCAACAACAACAGAGCTTCATTTCCTCTTTAGATAATTTCCCAAACTTACAACATACTATGCCATGTGCATCCTTATAAACCTCAAACATATGACAGACTCAGACTTATATTCATAAGCATTACATAATTACAAAGGCTCAGAGTCAGCGTTGACATGCAACACTCAATGAATCTTCTACATGAGTGTCTAACTCTCTCACCATATAAATCCATTTCTGATGTTGTTTCTTCCTTTTATATATTTCTCTTCTTGGGAACTTTGTCTCTTTCTGCTCTGCTTCACTCACTCTACTGACAAACTGTCTCGTGTGCTTCTAGTACCTCCCTGTATTCCATATAGCCTTCTAGAATCGGGGCAATCTTAACTGCCTCGCCAGCTCATCTTTTTTCAGCTCCACGTTCCCTTGTGTTGTTGGCCTTAATCATTATAGAATATTTCTTGACGATTCCTTTCTTTATTCCAACCTACGACTTCTTAATTTTGGGTGCGACTAAAAAAACTTGGACCGACGCACATATTTCATATCTTGGATTTGGCGCGCAATACCAAAACTTATTCCAGAGTGCACTACTTTTCATTCTCCACACATTGACTTAGTCATGCACAAAACTAGCATGGGTGTGCACAAAACTTGGAATGAGCACACACAAAACGTGGCATGAGCATGCACAATTGTGTTTGTGTGTACGCAAAATTAACCCAAAAAATTGGGTGCCAACAAAGGGAAAATTTTATGGGTGCACGTCTGAAGTTTGGTTTCCATATTGTTTCCACTGTTTTATTTATTTCCAGCCAGTATATTTTATTTTTTGTGTTGTAATTTAATTATCGATAAGGAAAAACACAAGGTATTAATTTATCTAGGTGTTGGGATACTAATATTTTTCAACATGGTATCAGTGCTTGCACTCTGAGAGGGAGATCAATTTCAAACACATCTCAAGAAAGAGAAAAAAAGGACTTTTTCTCAAGAGACCTTGAGTTCCTAGGACACGAAGGACTATGAATCAAGAGGATATCATCAAGGGTGAAGAAGGGATTTCATCTAGAGATCGGCTCAAGGGATAACACGTACAATAGTAACATATCTATTGGAATTAGTGACTCATAGAGAGAGCAAAGACGGACTTTTTCTCAAGGAGATATCAGTAAGGGTGATAAAGGATCTTTATCCATAGATCAACTCAATCCAAAGGAGAAGAGAAGCAAGTGGGAAGCAACAGACATATTCAATAATAAGGATAGATATGGGAGGATCTAAGTAGAAGATCAGAGCTACGGAGCAGCATTTCACGTGCTAAGCACTTAGTTCAGGGCGCGTACATATGCATTGAATAGGTGGTCTAGGGAACGTACATACATGTTTTACATATTGTATTGTGCACGTACAAATCGTACAGGTTGTCGGTACGGGGATGTATAGAAAGGGCAGTAGCACTATGTTGCAGGTGTTAGATGTATTTTTCTCTTCTTAGTGGACATAAAATATGATAGAAGCACGGTAGCTATTCAACAGTCTGATGGAGAAGGACTCAATGATCCATGTGGAGCTTGGTGATGATGCCAAGTATGTGGTGAAGAGAGAGGGAATAATCTTGTTCCAACTTGATTAATGAGGTTCGTTGGAGGCCCGGAATGTGCTATATGTACCAGGATTGAAGAAGAATTTGCTCCGAGTCTCAATTATGGAGAACATTTGTTTTTCTTTCATGTTCAAGAAAGGGAAAGTACACATACATTTAGAGATATTTAGTCCTAACACAACAATGAGCATTGGGGTTAGAGAGGGAAATGTATACAGGTAGAGGGGAAATCTTGTTCAAGCCTTGATACATGACAATGACAACCTATGTGAACTATGGCATAGGAGGATGGGACACCTACATTAGAGGTTTTTTTCAATTATGAGGGAGATTGTCACTGGTCTCCCAGATTTCAGTGTTGAGCAGCAGGGCGTGTGTAGAGGGTGCACTTGGAAAGAATACCAAGTTTGCTTTTCCAAGCAGTGAGAGTATGTTAGGGACCTAACCTCCCTAACCCCTCACATAGGTAGAATAATATATTTTCCATGTAATAAAGGTGGACATTAGTTAATAATACCTATTTAATAAATGTGAACAAATCAATGTAATAAGACCTAATAGAAGCTTCTGCTTCTAGAAAGAACTTCCTTTAGAATGTTATTTATAAGATATAATTAGTATAAATAAGAGTAGGAGGCATGAGAAAGCCTTGTCTTGAGAATTATTGTAATAGTGATGCTCTATTATAGGTTTCCCCCTCGAAGAGTCAAGTGAACATTTCTTTCTATCAATAAAGGTATCAATTTTGGTTGTGGTTCTCTACAATTTTGTTGTTCCACATGTATTTTTTGTAGTGCTTATGTTTTTTGCTCAATATAATTGATCTGGTACCTAACAAGTGGTATCAGAGCACTTTCCTCTGTAAAAACTGTGGGAATTTTTTTCCAGGGTAAAGACGTGTAATGTCGACGTCTTTAAAGCACAAAGATATGTTGCTTAGCAAGTAAAGCTACGGTGGGAAACACTACACGTAGGAAATACAAATGGTTTCACAACATTGTATAGAAACAAATGTTTCACCTTGTTGGAAACCTATGTAACCCATGTTGGTACCCCTCGAGTAGTACTACATCAGAAAGATTATGTACACGGTCATCACTCCCTTGTAATGGAAAGTATATCGGGAGTCCCCTACGTCTCCTGAAACCAGCTCTAGATCATTTGATTGGTCACCTAACTACTCTAGTGACACCAAGAAAAAAACTCGAGAAGATACTCTCTAGTACCCAGGTAATCAGGTAGTACCGCTAAGGGTACAGTCGAGCCTCCTTAGTTGGTGCCCTAGGATATTGGGCCAAGTACTATTATTCAACCCTGCATGTATATCAGAGAGTTATAACACAGGGTAAACCCTTGTCTTTAGGAACCCTGAAAACCCTAATCCTTGAGAAAAGGACAGAAAAAGAAAAATAAAAGCAGAGATCGATTGCCACGCAACCCTACCTCATGCATTCTGCATTCCTACACAATTTTCCTGTTAACAATTTGGGCAAGTTGTCACTGCAGTATTCTTTAAGCCAGAGTATAACTCTATAGAAGTAAAAAAAAATAACATAATGGTCTTGTCGACACCGTTATTCAGGAACTATTCCATTGGATTCCTCTCTTCACCCCGATTGTCGTGGTACCTATCCTTTTTAACTTTTTTTTCCCGTGGACCCGACCCCCTTCCCAACACCCTTATTTGGGACCTATCCCATTGGATTTATCTTTTCGCCCCAATCATCATGGTACATATCATTTGTCGGCATTTTTCTCTATTGTCCCACCTACCCTTCCTGGAACCCTTATTCTCCACCTACCCCATTTGATTTCTCTCTTTTTCTCGTCTGTCATGATACCCCTCACTTGTAATTTATTTTTCAGTGTGGACCCTCCTACCCATTTTTGCCTCTGCCCAAATGGCCAATACCTGCACCCAAGAAATCAATACATTGACTATTGACAACATCTAAAACAAGGAGGACATAAAGATTCTCAATTCAAACATTATCAAGCTCCATTCCTCCATTTAGATTATCCATGACCAATGTGCCACCAACAAAGACATCAAAGGCACACTCGACCAATTGATGAGACGCTCCTTGAACCCTACCTCTTATGAACAACATTCCTATCATGAAGACGCTAACTCTTCCCATTTCCAAGGTTTTGATTCCAATCACCTTCCTCGAGACCTACACCTTCCCAGAATTGAGGTGAACAAATTTGATGGCTCGAATCCCACAGGATGGGTCGCTCAAATGGAACATTATTTCTCTTTGCATGGAATTACTAATGAGTTTTCCAAACTTTGTTACGGTATTCTCCATATGGATCTAAATGGTAGCAATGGTAGAAAAGGCGTAGGAATTCTTGCCAAGGGTATGTTGCTTGGACATTGTTTGTTGCAGAGCTTTATGAACGCTTTGACTCTAACACCCACCATTTAGGTTGTTTAACCAAGTTGAGACAGTCTGGGATAGTGCAAGACTTCATCACCTCCCTTGAGCACTTGACCTTTAGAATGAAGGGCATGTCAGATGCCTTATTTAGGGAATGCTTTATCAATGCTCTAAAATATGAAATTTGTGCTCACGTCCTAATGGCATGCCCCCATACTTGGTTGGAAGCTACTAACCAAGCTAAGGAAGCACAGTATATTGTCTCCTCCCAGAACAAAAAAAACTCATTTCTTCCTCACCCTAAACCCACTAATCCCACTCCTCCTACAACTCCCCTAAAGATCCAAAAATTAACCTGGGCCGAAATCGTTAAATGCCAACTCAATATATTTACTATAATTGTGATGACAAATATTTTCCAAGGCACAAGGGTAAGGAACATAATATTTTTATGGCCATGTATGATGATTTTTTTGAAGAGGTGGTAGATGTTTCACCTATGGTCGAGCTATCACCACCAGTTGATCTGACTCCACCCTCTAATCCACTAGAAGTTGAGCTGATGATTTCACTAAATGCCCTCACTATCTTATCTGCTCCCCAAACCCTGAAGTTAATTGGTTACATTAAGAATAGGAAAGTCATCATCCTAGTTGATAGTGGCAACACCCATAATTTTATTAATCGCCACATTGCCCAAGAAATCAATTTCTATATATGTGCAGTCAATAAATTTCAAATCATGATTGCCAATGGCGGTTCCATGAAATGTGGGGGACATTGTGAAAATGTGTGGCTCCAAATTGGTTAGTATCACTTGAAATATCATATGGTTTCCATTGACATGGGCGATTGTGACATTATGCTTAGTGCAGAATGGTTACACACTCTCGGCCCCATTCTCATGGGTTTTAAGGAATTAACCATGCAATTCCAACAAGAGGGACAAAAGTATAAGTTCCAAGCCATCATAGCAGGATCCACTGAGATTATCAATTCCCATAAATTGGAAAAGCTCCTCAAAAAGGTTCATTCTGGAATTATTGCCCAACTCCACTCCATTCACGTCGTTGAGACACCCTCTATGCATATTGAACTCCAATATATATTCGTTTGACTCCAAGCTATTTTTTCCACTCCCCAGGGACTTCCTCCTTCCTGTGGCATCCATGATCATTCCATTCCTCTCATACCAGGCAGTGTTCCTCCCAATGTTCTCCCTTTTCGTCATCCATTTTCCTTGAAGAATGAAATTTAGAAAATTGTTCAAGAATTGCTTGTAGTGAGTGTTATATGTCCTAGTACCAGCCCCTATTCTTCTACTATGGTCATGGTACTCAAGAAAGAAGGCACTTGGCGCATGTGTCTTTATTTTCGCGCCCTCAACAAACTCACCATCAAAGACAAATTTCCCATTCCTTTCATTGATGACCTCTTAGATGAATTGAGTGGTGCTCAATACTTCACCAAAATAGTTGATCTCCATTCTAGCTACCACAAGATCTGTATGAAAGAGGAAGACATTCCCAAGACTGCATTTAGAACTCATGAGGGTCACTATGAGTTCTTGGTAATGCCCTTTGGTTTGTGTAATTCTCCCTCCACTTTCCAAAGTATCATGAATCATGTCTTCCATCCTTTTCTCCGTATTTTTGTCTTATTTTTCTTTGATGATATTCTCATATATAGTAAAACTTGGACTACCCATATCACTCATGTGGATCAAGTTCTTTGTCTAGTCTCTCAGCACCAACTTTTACTCAAACAATCTAAATGTTCCTTTGGAGCCTCAGAAGTGGAGTATCTGGCTCCTATTGTCGATAAGGATGGTGTGAGGGTGGATCTTAAGAAAATTAGAGATATGCAGGATTGGCCTCACCCTAAAACTCTTAAGATCTTGCATGTTTTTATGGGTTTAACGGGCTATTATCACAAGTTTGTTCAGAATTATGGAAAAATTGCAACACCTCTCACCACTCTCCTTAAAAAGAATGATTTCAGTTGGACTCCAACAGCTGATCAATTCTTCCACACCTTGAAATAATTTATGTGTGTGACTCTTGTCCTGACACTTGTTGACTTCACAAAGAATTTTGTCCTAGAATGTGATGCTTCAGGGAAATAAATTAGGGTATTCCTCATGCAAGATGGCAGGCCTTTGCCTTCACTAGAAATCAACTTTTGGATATACATTTAGGCCAATCAATCTATGAAAAGGAAATGTTGGCTATTCTTCATGCCATGGATCTCTGGCATCCTTATCTATTGGGGCAACACTTTCAGATTAAAACTAATCATCAGAGCCTCAAGTATTTTATGGAACAACTAATTTCATCCCCGGAGAAACAAAAAAATGGGTGACCAAGCTATTCGGATATGATTATGAGATCATTTACAAGAAGGGAAAGTAAAATGTGGTGGTTGATTCTCTTTCCAGAAAGTATGAAGAAGAAGGGTCCTTATTTTCCCTCTCCTTCATTGTACCAGATTGGCTCCAAGTTGTTTTCCAAGAATCGCTAGAAGAACCCAAAATTTCTTGTCTGATTGAACAATTGCAACACCATTCTCCAGCTTCTCTAGGGTACTCTTGGCACAATGAAGAGCTTCACTACAAAGGTCGTTTGTATTTAATTGAATAGTCACAACTTAAATCCATGGTGCTTTTTGAGCTTCATGCTCCACCCACAACTAGGCATTCATGGTTTACCAAAACCTATGAACAGGTCAAACGTTCTTTTCTTTGGGATGGTATGAAATAGGATGTTCGCACCTTTGTGGATGAATGTGATGTCTGTAAATGAAAAAAAGGATAAATAGGCAAAGCTCCAGGGACACTCCAACACTTATGATTCCCCCTGCTATTTGGAGGGACATTTTTATGGATTTCATTATTGGCTTACCAAAATTGGGCAATAAGTCAGTCATCATGGTGGTAGTTTATCACCTTTCAAAATATGCTCATTTATGTGATCTTCAACCACCATTCACCACATCCACAATGGATTAAATTTTCATGGGTAATATCTTCAAACTTCATGGCATGCCTCATTCTATTGTCTCCAACCGAGATCCAAATTTCACCAACAATTTTTGGCAAGAATTGTTTAGGCTCCAGGGCACCAAATTGCATCTCAGAATAACCTATCATCCCCAAACTGATGGCCAAACTGAAGTTGTAAACAAGTGTTTGAAAGCATATTTGCAGTGTTTTGCATATGACAGACAAAACCAGTGGGCTCACTGGTTACCCCTAGTTGAATGGTGGTATGATCCAGGTGGATATCGGTGACCACCCACCTCTTCCAGTTGGCTCACATACAGTTTTCATCTTGGCAGTTTTGTTCCAGATTTTTGGGTCCTAAATTTTTGGGGTCGCTTTGAGGCCCCAAAAAAAAAAATTTGCGCTCGCCACAATCACACTGTCAAAAGAGTCAGAGCATGATGGAAACATGTTTATTCCTTGGACATAAATTTCCATTGGGCTATCACGTGCCTAAAACAGATATCGTATGCAAAAGTTACAACCCCGGGAAGTTGATGTACCAACTTACCCCATCTGGGCCCACATGAATTTTGACGCTTCATCTCCTAGGGTTAGATTTTTGGATGTTTAGGGTTTTTTTATTACTTCTTGGTGCTAAAATGGCATCGAGGCCTCATTGTAATGTGCTCAGGTGAATGCGTGTAGCCGCCAAATCTCTTCTCAAAGATTAGCTACCACCATTCGAGCAAGATTGTTTCATTCTGGATTTTACGGTTTCAGTAGATTTATTTATTGAATAGAAGTTAAGTTTCATTGTATCTCTGTTATTGTTCACTGTATCTTTGTGTTAATGTTATATATTTGTGTATCATTTCATTTTGCTCATAAATCTGGATCAGTGGTATCATAGCGGTCTACTCTTCTTTTGTTTCTCTGTGCATGTCTCCAATGAGGTCAATGTATAAGCATTTGGGACTCGAACCACTTGAGCCTTTGCAATATCGGCCTCGCCGAACCTGATGCCCAATGGGGAAGAAAAGAGAGACAATGGGGTAGGATATCCCTTCAAAATATTTCTCGAGAAATCCATCATGTGGCAAAGGAACGAGATGATGGATAATTTTGCGCAAATCCTTCGACGACTGCCAATAGGAGACACATCTTCCTCGAGTAGAGGAGCCACCCCATTCAAGGTATAGATCAATTTTGATATTCTTATATTTGAAGATCAGATAGATGCAAATGTTGTAGACAGATGGTTAAAACTCCTAGAATAGTATTTTTATATCCATAACTTTTTCGATAGAAAAAATATTACATTTGCGATCCTTAAGGTCGTCCCCAATGTCAAAGATTGATGAGAGACTTTCTGCGAGCAAACGGAAATAGAGGAATCTCCATTATTTGTAGTCACGCCCACATGGGATTCTTTGAGGATGTTATTAAGGAACAATACTACCATGTTGAAAGTCATGACAACTTATATACAAGATAGACCACACAATGGAAAGAAAGGGACAAAACAGTGCCAAACTTCACCAATTTCTTCCATACCTTGTGCACCAAGCTGGGTATCAATGACTCTGAGAGACATCTGGTACTCAAGTACCGCGACGGTCTGCATAGATACATCCAGACAAAAATGCATTTTTTGTACATCTAGTCCTTGGGCATGACCTATCGATATGTTGTCAAAATCGAGCAGAAGCTTAAACAAAAGACATGACAGTTTGGGTCTATGAACCCCTCATAGAAAAAGCGGGGCAAAGGCATCCCCAATCCGCATAACAAAGGAAAGAGCAACGATGGACAACCTCAGGACAAAAATTCTAAGCCATAAACAAAGAAGGACAATGGGAAGACAAAGAAAGAAACTAGGAAGTGTTGTGAATTCCATAAGATCCCCTGACATAACATCATTGATTGCCGCTCAAAAAAGACATTGGTGGTCAAGGTGAAAGTTTCTGAATCAGATGTGGGTTCCGACTCTGAGTCAGAAATAGAAAAATTGAGACAGATCATTGATGCAGAACCGAGTGCCACCATTGCCACCACCAAGATCCAGCCTGGTGAACCTAATGAACCATAGGAAGGTGAGCACCTCTATCATTTACAGATGTGGGTGAAAGGTACTCTGCTGCACTTCATCGCCGATAATGGTAGCCAAAAGAAACTCATCTCAGCGTAGTTCATCAAATAGTTGGCTCTGCCGACAACACTGCACCCACATTCAAGCACCATCAAATGGATCCACCAAGGGAGCGATCTATGCATCAAGAAAAAGTGTCGCCTTCCCTACGGCATCAAGCCCTTCAAAGATGAGGTATTGTGTGACGTCGCCCCCCTTGAAGTTTTTGATTTTATTTTGGGTCAATCTTATTTATGGAAACATCATGTTGTATATGATTCTAGGCCTCGTAGTCTTATTATTACTTTGGACAGGAAATTGTACAGGATACCCGAGGTAGTCCCACTTATTTCCATTTCCTTGATCTCTGCCAAGCAATGCAGGAAGGTCATCTCTCAAACCAGGAAGTTTGTCTTCATTTTTATTTGTGCTCAAAGTGAACAGGTCTCTCCATGCAGTAAGAGAAATTGGATAAGGTCGTAGAAGAATACAAAGACATTTTCTCCTCACCCACTAGCGTACCTCTCCACTGTCAAGTCAAGCATCCAATCGATCTGACCCCCAGCACACCGCTACCCAATGGGCCAGTCTATCGCCACTCTCTATCAGAAAATGAGAAAATCAAGCGCCATATCCAAGAGTTGCTCGAAAAGAGGCACATCCAAGTAATCTCATCACCTTGTGGAATCCCAATTGTGGTTGTGCAAAAGAAATACAGGACCTGGAGAGTCTGCATTGATTACCAGAACCTAGGATAAAATCATAGTCGGGAATTGGTACCCAATTCCCTGAATTGGATCTCCTTGACCAACTCAAGAGGGCCAAATACTTTAGTAAGATTGATCTGATGTCCGACTACCACCAGTTCCCAATAGAGCAGACTAATGTATGGAAGAATTCCTTCAAGTCCAAAGAAGGTATTTTTGAATGGTTGGTCATGCCCTTTGGCTTGATGAATGCCCCAACAACTTTCATGAGGATGATGGACGATATATTGTCGCCTTTCAAAAATTATTTTGTGGTGGTGTATTTGTATGACATCCTCATCTTCAACAAGAGTTGGGAGGAACACTTATAGCATATCCAGTGGGTTCTTCACACTCTGAGGAAACACAAGCTATATGCAAAATTGGAAAAATGCTCCTTCGACATGAAAAGGGTCCAGTACCTAGGCTACATTGTTGATGAGCATGGGGTGGATGTTGATCCATCTAAGATCCAAGTCATTCATGATGGGCCAGCCCTGACCACACTCACTGAGCTTCGTAGCTTCTTAGACCTTGTAAATTTCTATCGCAGGTTCACGTTGGGATTCTCCCACATTGCATGGACCCTTAGCCAAGTGACCAGGGGTGGTGGCAAGGCAAATTTTGTGTGGAGCTAGTCGCAACATAAAGAAATTGATGATTTGAAGCAACACTTGTGCTCAACCTCGGTGCTCTCATTACCCGACTTGTAGAATATTTCCAACGGACTATCGTGCACCTAAAACAAAGATCATATGCAAATGTTACGACCCCATGAAGTTGATGTACCAATTAACCCCATTGGGGCCCACATGAATTTTGGTGCTTCATCTTCTAGGGTTAGGGTTTTGGATGTCTAGGGTTTTCTAATTACTTCTTGATGCTAAAAAGACCTGGAGGCCTCATTGTAATGTGCTCAAGTGAATGCGCATAGCTACCACATCCTTCTCAATTAAGATTAGATACCACCATTCAAGCAAGATTGTTTCATTATGCATTTTACAGTTTCAACAGATTTCTTTATTGAATAGAAGTTAAGTTTCACTATATCTCTGTTATTCTTCACTTTATCTCTTCTTTATATATTTGTGTATCATTTCGTTCCACTCATAAATATGGATCATTTGTATCAAAGAAATATGCTCTTCATTTTTTCTATTTGCATGTCCCCAATGAGGTCAGGGTATAAGCAGTTGGGACTCGATCCAGTTGAGCCTTTGCAAGATCGGCCTCGCCAAAGCCGATGACCACCCATGGGCGAAGAAAAGAGAGACGATGGGGCAGGAGATCCCTTCAAATTGTTGCTCAAGGAATTCGTCGCGCGACAAAGGAACAAAATGATGGCTAATTTTTCACAAATCCTTCTACGAATGCCAACAGGCGATGCATCTTCCTCGAGTAGAGGCGCCACCCCCTTCAAGGTACAGATCAATTTTGGTATTCCTAAATTTGAAGGTCAGATAGATGAAGATGTTGTAGACATATGGTTAAACCTCCTAGAAGGGTATTTTTCTATCCATAACTTTTTCGATAGAGAAAATATTACATTTTTGCTCCTTAAATTCAGCCCCCATATCAAAGATTGGTGGGAGACTTTCTGTGAGAAAAAGGCAAAAGAGGAATCTCCATTATTTGCACTTGCACCTAGTTGGGGTTCTTTCAAGGATATTATTAATGAAAAATACTACCCTATTGGAAGTTATGATGACTTATATACAAGATGGACCACACTGCAGCAAGAAAGAGACCAAACCATGCCAGAGTTCACCAATGTCTTCCACACCTTGTGTACCAAGTTGGGTATCAAATACTCTCAGCGAAAAATGGTGCTCAAGTACCACGGTGGGATGCATAGAAACATCCAGATAGAAATGGAGTTTTTGGAAATCTCGTCCTTGGGTGTGGCTTATCGATATGTTGTCAAAATCGAGCAGAAGATTAAACAAAAGACACAGCAGTTTGGGTCTGCAAACCCCTCATAGAAGAAGCAGGACAAAGGCATCCCCAACCCACAGAACAAAGGACAAATCAAGGATGAATACCCTTAGGACAACCAATCTAATCCACAAATAAAGAAGGACAGTATGAAGACAAAGAAAGAAATTGGGAAGTGGTGTGAGTTCCATAAGAGCCCTTGGAATAACATCGTCGATTGTCTCTCAAAGAAGTCAATGGTTGCCAAGGTGAAATCCTATGAATCAGATGTGGGTTTTGACTTTGAGTCATAGGTAGAAAAATGGATATGGATCATTGATGCAGAACCCAGTGCCACCATTGTCGCCACCAAGATCCATCCTAGTGAACCTGATGAACCAGAGGAAAGTGAGCACCTCTTTCAATCACAGATTTGGGTAAATAGTACTCCGCTACACTTCATCGTTGATAGCGGTAGCCAAAAGAAAATCATCTCAGCAGAGTTCATCAAGCGATTGGCTCTACCGACAACACCGCACCCACATATGTACACCATCGGATGGCTCCACCAAGGGAGCGATCTCCGCGTCATCCAACAGTGTCTCCTGCCCTACAAAATCAAGCCCTTCAAAGATGAGGTATTGTGTGATGTCTCCCCCCTTGAAGTTTGTGATGTTATTTTGGGCCAACCTTATTTATGGAAACATCATGTTGTATATGAGTATAGGCCTCATAGTCTTATTATTAATTTGGACAGGAATTATATAGGATACCCGAGGTAGTCACACCTACTTCCATTTCCTTGGTCTCTGACAAGCAATACAGGAATGTCATCTCTCAAACCAGGAAATTTGTCTTCTTTGTGATTTACACTCAAAGTGAGTGGAAGGTTGCAACCACATCCATGGCCTCCGCAGAAGATCTCTCCATGTAGAAGAAGTAAGTGGATAAGTTTGTGGAAGAATAAAAAGACATCTTCTCCTCTCCCGCTAGCGTACCTCTGCAGTGTCGGGTCAAGCATTCAATTGATCTGACCCCCAACGCACAGCTACCAAATGGGTCAGTTTATCGTCGCTCTCTGTCAGAAAATGAGAAAATCAAGTTCCATATCCAATACATGCTTGAAAAGGGGCACATCCGACCAAGCTCATCACTTCGTGGAAGCCAAATCGTGCTTGTGCAAAATAAATACGGAACCTAGTGATTCAACATTGATTATAGAGCCCTAAATAAAATCCCAGTCCGGAACTGGTACCCAATTCCCTAAAGTGAAAATCTCTTTGAACAACTCAAGGGGGACAAATACTTCAGTAAAATTGATCTGAAGTTCAGCTACCACTAGGTACCAATAAAGCAGATCAATGTATGGAAGGCTGCATTCAAATCCAAGGAAGGAATTTTTGAATCGTTGGTCGTGGCCTTTGGCTTGATGAATGCCCCAACAACTTTCATGGGGATCATTGATGGTATCTTACATCCTTTCACCAATTATTTTGTGGTGGTGTATTTGGATGACATCCTCATATCTAACAAGAGTTGGGAGGAACACTTGCAACATATTCAACAGGTTATGCACACTCTGCGGAAACACAAGCTATATGCAAACTTGGAAAAATCCTCCTTCGGCATGAACATGGTCCAGTACTTAGGCTACATTGTTGATGAGCATGGGGTGCATGTCGATCCAGCCAAGTCCCAGGTCATTCGTGACTAGCCAATCTTGACCACACTCACTGAGCTTCAGAGCTTCTTAGGCCTTTCCAATTTCAATCGCAGGTTCGTGTTGGGATTCTCCCACATTGCATGGGCCCTTGTCCAAGTGACCAGGGGTGGTGGAAAGGAAAATTCAGTGTGGGGATAGTTGCAATAGAAAGCATTGGATGATTTGAAGCAATGCTTGTGCTTAGCTCCGGTGCTCTCATTACCCAACCTATAGCATCCTTTTGAGATTGAGATAGATGCTTCAAACTATGCTCTCGACGTGGTCCTCACTCAACACGAACATCATGTGGCCTATCATAGTGAGACACTATCAGATACCATTCGTAAGTACTCCACTTATGAAAAACAAATGCACTCCATTATACAAGCCTGCCGCCAGTGGAGGCATTACATTCCCGAGAAGGAGACAGAGATCCACACTGATCATAAGTCATTGAAGTTCATGCAGACACAAGGAAAATTGTAGAATGACTTCCATCATAAGTGGTCCACATACTTGCAGCAATTCCATCTCAACATCAAGTATAAGATGGGGAGCACCAACCACGTCATTGACTACCTCATCCGACCTCTATTTGTAGCACTAACCAAGGTGTTACACTCCTGTGGACATGAGACCTATGGATGGTCCCAAATCTACGAGAGAGATCCTAGCTTCGCCACTACCTACCGTATGTTGGGAAAAAACACAGTTGTCGTTGATTTCTATCTTCAGGACGGGTTGTTGTGCCATCTAGGCCATCTATGTGTCTCATCAAGCAAGCGGGCGAAGATGATTTGGGAAGGTCACTACAGTCGAGTGGCAGGACACTTCAGCGAAAAAAAGACAATTGTAGTGCTACAACAACATTTCTATTGGTCGAAACTTCGACAGGATGTCAACAAGTATATCAAGTCTTGCATGACATGCGTCATTGCCAAACCGACCATCAAGAAACAAGGCATGTACACCCCCCTGCCTACTCCCAATAGACCTTGGGAATCCATCTCGATGGAGTACATGTTAGGCCTTCCTTCAACCAAGTAGGGAAACGACTATGTTTTTGTAGTTGTTGATCAATTTTCCAAGATGACGATTATGGCCTCCTACAAGAAGATCATCACAGCGGAGGCCACTTCAAAGATATTCTTCCAACGAGTGTGGGTACATTTTGGGATACCACAAACCATCGTCTCAAATCGGGACAATCAATTCCTCAACACATTTTGGTCCAGTATTTGGTCACGGTTGGACATCAAGCTCACCAAATCCACTACCTTCCACTCCCAAATGGATGTCCAAACCGAGGTCATCAACAGGATGATCGTTCATATCTTGCACATGTACAATTCCAAGCATCTGCGCATATGGGATGAGAGTCTTTCCTATGTTCAACATAGTTACAAAAAATCCATCCATAGCTCAACCAGACACAGCCCCTTTCAGGTGGGGTTGGGATTTCAACCTTTGTATCCCATGGATGTTGCACTACCCCTTGCGTCCATACAAGAAAATCGTCCCATGCTCAAACCGAAGCCAATAAAGCTACTCGGTTCATTGAATGAATCCAACACATATGCCAACAGGTGCAGGATATTTTGTAGAAGTCCAATGCCAAGTACAAGCAGTGCCATGATCAACATCGTGTAATGATCCCAAGCCATTATGCAAGGATCATCACGGTTTTGGTGTCTTTTAAAACTTTTCCTGAGTGAGGTATTTCATCAAACACTTTGTTGATATATTTGTTTACTTGTGTTTACTTGTTGAATGGCCTCTTGATTTCGGCCTTAGGGTTTACTGATGTGTTTATATGTGTGTATGCAGCAAATAACAAAAAGAGACAACCATGGAACATACCTCAACCATATGCAATATGATAGACAAACCAAAACATCTCAAATCTTTTTTATTAATAAGATAGAAGAACCTGCTACAATGAAGATGTCAACAGATGGCCAAGAAGATAGATAATAGAGCTGCTACAAAATGCTCCCGAAAATACAAAATAAGCCTCCAAAGGCTGGATAAGAGATGAATACCAATGTCAAGTGCCAAACCCCTCAAGCTGGAAGATGCCACGTCCAACTGCAGTGTTGAAGCTCCTCAACATTTCGGCCCTGCTGTCAAAGGTGTTCAATCACCCTAAGAAATATGCCAATTGATAGATCGGGCAGCTGCAAGGACAACCTAGGTGTCCAAATCTCCAAATCCACCCTCAAACCCTGTAGAACTTAAATCCTTCACTGAATGGTGCGCCCCACTGGATGACTGAAGCCCTAGATAATTCGGCCCTGCTGAAGGAGGCCTCCAAATGCTTTGAAACTCTCCAGGAATATAGATCGAGACACTGCAAGTCACTAGGTGAAG
>JASDQU010437567.1:0-11572 GCA_032191745.1 Picea mariana | reverse complement strand
CCTGTAGAACTTAAATCCTTCACTGAATGGTGCGCCCCACTGGATGACTGAAGCCCTAGATAATTCGGCCCTGCTGAAGGAGGCCTCCAAATGCTTTGAAACTCTCCAGGAATATAGATCGAGACACTGCAAGTCACTAGGTGAAGTCTCAGGGTCAGATCTGAAGTGTAACTCCTCCAAACTAACTAGATCTGAATCTCAGAAACGCCCTCCTTCTCTTCAATTCGTCCCACTGCTCTAAGAAATAATCTGAACCATGAAACTCTCTCAGAAAGCACTAGGAATGATGGTGAAGACACTGCAAGAAGAACCCAAGTGATGGAATCTCCAGAAACCCTGCCAATATCCTACAACGAATCTCTCTCCAAGGATGGTGCGCCCCTCCTGCTGGAAACCCTCAACTAGTGCGCCCTCTCTCTATCTGCACATGAAACTGGTGTAGAATCCCCCTACAACTATGTCGATCTGGAACTAAATGGCGTGGGAGAGTATTGCATCTCTGAGACCAAGCTTGGGAAAGTCTAGGTGGAATCTTTCACCACCGAATCATCCTCTAGGGTTTATTAAGTCAAAACCCTCAAAACCCCCAAGAGATGGGCTCATTAGCTAAAGCCAGATATCAAAATAAGATCATACATACATGAATCCCTGAGAAGAGGCCCTTGCCTTTCCTTTATACTTTTGGCTCCTCTTGTCCCTCCAAAGTGACTTTCCTTTTATTAATATTTAATTACTTGATTAAATCACTTTAATCAATTAATTAACCTTTTTACCTCTGAAAAGATCCTTATCTCTCCCTGTGGCTTCCCTAGCCACTGAAAGTCACTTCTAGCCATCCCATCCTGTAGTGTTTCTCCTCCCGATTCCAATGAGATATTATACTAAGAGGTTCCTCCAAGTAATGTGCCCAAAATGACCTCTTCAGTGATTTTAATTAACTTATAGCTCAAAATAGTCAAAATTATGGAAATTGTCGAAATGGAACGAAACCAAAGCCAACCTGTGCGAAATGGCTCATAATGATGGAATATGATGATCAATGCCAAATGGACCCCATAATGCCTCTCAAATACCCCTGTACTTTCTATAACATTCATCTGGCTACTCTGGTCATCATAAGTCTCTACACTGTGATGATGTCCCAAAGTGGGGACATTACAGTCCTCCCTGCTAGAAAATTGCTTGTCCTCAAGCAATAACCAAATCCCATCAAGTATAATGCCAGGATCCCATGTCCACCTATGGGATACATAGTAGAACCCATCCAGTGATGAACAGTCACACATGTTGCCCCCCGGGTCCCATATCAAGTCATGAACTGCTAGCCCCTGGGATGCATAATCCTGAAATACACCAACTCTTTGAGTCTCTTGTACCTGACACATGGCCTCATCCCGGAGTGAGTCCATCCTCCTAATCCCTACCAAGATCCACACGGCCTCCATCACCTGCACATACTGATGCCCGACTGCGAGGATGCAAGACCTCCATGAGGCACCTGCAAGCGATGCGCTCCTCTCAGCACTAGAGCTCATTGGAAAGTTAGAATAACTTTCCCCTGAAATGGTCCACTCTCCCCTATCGGTCAATGAACTACTCAATCTTCCAATCCCTGGATCCCATGCTAATTTCTGTCGAAAATCCTCACGCTGACACTACGCTACTCTGACCATGACTGTCTGCCCCCTGCATACATCCTGAACCCCCCTCTCCTGGGTCCTCCGGCTAACATACCTGCGACCATTGGACCTGTTGTCCAGAAACCGTATCAGTGAAGACACCTCTGTAGAAGAAGTATCTGTCCAAACATCTCCATGCCCCATCATGGTGATCAAACGGAAGAAAAGGTTTTGCCCCATAGAACAAGTACCTGTAGACCCACTCCAAACCAAACCAAGGTGGAGTGTGTGGCTCTCTGGTGCAACCTGGGTCAACATGAACATCGTGCTAACAAAACGGACTCCTGGGTCCCATGGAAAACTTGGAAGTTTATCACTTCCAATCTCCTCTAACTGCTATGGTGTGAGACTGATCACTGTCAGAAGCCCTCTGTGCTCATCTACTATCCTCCTCATGTTGTTGTCACTGATAAATGTGTCGAAGAAGGATAACAGACATATCTGCAGCTGACTGTAGGAATGGAAGGCGTCACATGCTTTGTTCAATCCCAAGGATTCGACCAGAAGCTCGTCCATCGGTATCCATGATAGATGCTCTCATGTGGTCATCACCGAATCCTAACCATCCAGTACAACTGGAAGTAACTCCTCCAACTGTTGCTCAACGAACCTCCATCTCTCATCTCCCATGCAACTGTTGATATGGTGAAGGTGATCTCTCATAACTAGGTGTTTCTGCAAAGGAGTGACATCTGCATGCTCCCCTAGGTGTGTCTCCTCCTTGCAAGGCACTATACCCCTCTGAATCTCATCATACATCTCGGCATGTCTCTGGAGGCTATCACTCATCACTGTATGTTCCGACCTACCCACGTCGTCTCCTGTAGACTCATGTTGCATCATAGATCCTGGGTGTACTGCTGGATCAATCTCTACATGCTGGCCAACCGCTCTCGGAAGACAAATGGAAGTGTCCTCCATCATCAGGTGCTCCTCTGTTGGATCATCAACATCCTCTATCGACGTGACTGACTGATACATCTAAGGGTCCACTAAGATAGATGAAGTGGATATCTGACGAATCTCCTCAAGAGATTCATCTGACCTAGACTCTGATTCTTGAAGGGTTGTCTATGTGCCTCTCAAGAATCCCCGAGTGCTCTTCAACTCCTAAGTGAGTCGGTCCATCTCCAACACCTGCTCCCTCAAGGCTCGGTAATACGTCTCGCTCATCACCAGTTGGTAGTCCCTGTCTTTCAACAACTGCTGGAAGTCTGACCTCATCACAGATATTCTCTCTAAGAGAGTGTGAAAGTCATCTATGGAAAATGCCTCATCTAGGCTATCATGTGCCATGGATGCTCTCCAATAACAATCGGCCATAAGTGCCTGCATGTCATCGATGCGCCTGGTGGCTACCATGATCATAGCCTCACTGGCTCTCAACTGTGTTGCTAAGTGGTGTGGCTCCTGATCATGGTCATGCTGAGGTACCCCCTCATGCCTCTCACTGGTAGTGCCATCACTAATGACACTCTCTGCAGAAGATAAAGTGTTGGATTGCCTACTATCTACTGTGCCACTAGGTCTACCCATACATAACTACACATCATCCTCAACTTCTATCTCCCTCTGAGTCATACTATATCCAGTGTGAGCAGCTATATCCTCCTGTGCACTGAACCTGCTACTATCATCTGTGCCTAGATCCCATATAGTTGTGTCTAGACACATGCTATGGTCATCCTGACTGCTAAAGAGTGCATCCTCATCAAAGCAGGTTGATCCTGGAAGTATGTGCTCCATCAACCTGTCAGTCTCTGCAATCTTCTCAACCAATGGAGTCTCCAACAGCTGTGACTCCATTTCCTCTGGCTAACCTGTATGTGTGAGGTCAATTGCATGTACATCCTGTACCCCCTCCTGGATCTGTGGGTCTACCTGTCCATGGTGTGCATCCCTCACACTAGGCTCATCCAACATACCTAACGTGCCACTGAACTCCTCATGTGACGTGGCTATCATGGGTGTCTTAACAGGTGACAAATGTGTCATGGCCCCCAAAGGAAGCTCATCATCTCTAGGTGCTAACATGTGTGAATCATCACTAGTGTCACCACTCTGTTGAGGCGTAAGGTCATCAATGGTATGTGATATGTCTGCTGAGACATTAGTGCTATCATCCTGTCCATCCTGCTACCTATCCACTACACAAGGGTCATCATCCTCCTCAAGCGTGCAAGCATCCATAGCCTCTGTGCAAGAGTCATCATCGCTATCCTCTAAGGTAGAGTCACTATCACTATCCTCTGTGCAAGAGTCACTGTCATCATCAGACTGCTCCAGATAAGCATCAATCGGTCCATCCCCACGTGCCTCATCCTCACTATCATAGTGCACCTCAATAATATGCTTCTTACCCTTACCCCTACACCTATGATCTGGTTCCCAAGGCACCTTGCAACTATAGCAAAGTTGCATGTTCCTAATGGGTGTGGGGTTTCTCTGTTCTTCCATCCATCTAGTTGTCATAGCTTTTTTATCCTCTGCTATGCCGACCCAATAGGTAACCTCATATTTGTTCAAACTAGGATTTTTATAGGATACAAAATGATGGAATGTCATTAAACCTCTAAGATTCTCATTGAGGGTTTGATATTCCCTATCACAATCATCAATCCCTCTAGAAAAGTCCAAAACATCCATAGATTTTTTTTCCTCTACTATATTGACCCAATATGTAACCTCCTCTTTGCTCCACCTAGGATTTTTTATAGATAAAATCTGTTGGAATGTCGATCGAGCCCTAGTTTCCTCCCCAAGGGCGTAATATTCCCCTTTATAGATCATAGTCTCTCAAGCAAAGTAAAACAAATCCATCTCTCTTTATGGAAGACCCTCAGGTTGGCAGGAGTTTAAGCTCTGATACCACTGTAATGATCCCAAGCCATTATGCAAGGATCATCACGGTTTTGGTGTCTTTTAAAACTTTTCCTGAGTGAGGTATTTCATCAAAATCTTTGTTGATATATTTGTTTACTTGTGTTTACTTGTTGAATGGCCTCTTGATTTCAGCCTTAAGGTTTACTGATGTGTTTATATGTGTGTATGCAGCAAATAACAGAAAGAGACAACCATGGAACATACCTCAACCATACGTAATATGATAGACAAACCAAAACATCTCAAATCTTCTTTATTAATAAGATAGAAGAACCTGCTACAATGAAGATGCCAATAGATGGCCAAGAAGATAGATAATAGAGCTGCTACAAAATGATCCCGACAATACAAAATAAGCCTCCAAAGGCTAGATAAGAGATGAATACCAATGCCAAGTGCCAAACCCCTCAAGCTGGAAGATGCCACGTCTTGTTGCAGTGCTAAAGCTCCTCAATATTTTGGCCCTGCTGTCAAAAGTGTTCAATCACCCTAAGAAATATGCCAATTGATAGATCAGGCAGCTGCAAGGACAACCCAGGTGTCCAAATCTCCAAATCCACCCTCAAACCCTGTAGATATGAAATCCTCCACTGAATGGTGCGCCCCACTGGATNCGAATCTCTCTCCAAGGATGGTGCGCCCCTCCTGCTGGAAACCCTCAACTGGTGCGCCCTCTCTCTATCTGCACATGAAACTGGTGTAGAATCCCCCTACAACTGTGTCGATCTGGAACTAGAATGGCTTGGGAGAGTATTGCATCTCCGAGACCAAGCTTGGGACAAGCTAGGTGGAATCTTTCAACACCGAATCGTCCTCTAGGGTTTGTTAAGTCAAAACCCTCAAAACCCCCAAGAGATGGGCTCACTATCTAAAGCCAGATATCAAAATAAAATCATACAGACATGAATCCCTGAGAAGAGGCCCTTGCCTTTCCTTTATACTTTTGGCTCCTCTTGTCCCTCCAAAGTGACTTTCCTTTTATTAATATTTAATTAATTGATTAAATCACTTTAATCATTTAATTAACCTTTTTACCTCTGAAAAGCTCCTTATCTCTCCCTGTGGCTTCCCTAGCCACTGAAAGTCACTTCTAGCCATCCCATAATGTAGTGTTTCTCCTCCCAATTCCAATGAGCTATTACACTGAGAGGTTCCTCCAAGTAATGTGCCCAAAATGACCTCTTCAGTGATTTTAATTAACTTATAGCTCAAAATAGTCAAAATTGTGGAAATCGTCGGAATGGAATGAAACCAAAGCCAACCTGTGCGGAATGGCTCATAATGATGGAATATGATGATCAATGCCAACTGGACCCCATAATGCCTCTCAAATACCCCTGTACTCGCTATAACATTCATCTGGCTACTTTGGTCATCATAAGTCTCTGCACTGTGATGATGTCCCAAAGTGGAGACATTACACATCAGGTGCCACACAAGTTTCAGATGGGAGATAAAGTTTGGTTATACTTGCAGAAAGAACGCCTTACAGGACCCCATCAGAAGCTCTATCCACTCCGTTATGGACCTTACACCATCACCAAGGATGTGGGTGACAATGATTTTGAGCTCAACATTCCCCCCTTCCTTGGCTTGCACCCGGTGTTTAATGTGGACCTCCTTCGGCCATACTTTCCACCATTATTTGACACCTCAGAGATAGCAGAGTAGTTGACACCGACATAGCTCAAACTTGACTGCATGGAACAGGCATCCACTAATCATATCATGGATACACAGGTCAAGGGCACTCGCCAACAAAAGATTCATATTTATCGTTTTGTTAATGTAGGGAAGCTCCTACATCAAGGCAGGTGGCTCACCCAGGGCCAAATTCAATAGAATTTTCCTCATCTAATGGGGGAACTCAACGCAATGGAGACCATTGCTTCCTAAGGGGGGAGGATTGATCCAGGTAGATATCGGTGTCCACCCACCTATTCTAGTTGGCTCACATACATTTTTCATCTTGGTAGTTACAGTTTTCATCTTGGCCGTTTTTTTTTCTATCTTTTCGGGTCCTAAACTTTTGGGGCCATTTTGAGGCCCTAAACATCATTTTTTGGGCTCGCCACAGTCACATTGGAAGTGAATTCAAAGTGTGATGAAAACATGTGTATTCCTCGGATAGACCTTTCCAATGGGCTATCCTGTGCCTAAAACAGAGATCGTATGCAAAAATTACGACTCCAGGAAGTTGATGTACCAACTTACCCCATCAGGGCCCACATGACTTTTGGTGTTTCATATCCTAGGGTTAGGTTTTTTGATATCTAGAGTTTTCTGATTACTTCTTGATGCTAAAAATTTCTGGAGGCCTCATTGTAATGTGCTCGGGAGAATGTGCATAGCCGCCACATCTCTTCTCAAATATTAGCTACCACCATTCAAGCAAG
Source organism: Picea mariana (assembly GCA_032191745.1). Lineage (NCBI taxonomy): Eukaryota > Viridiplantae > Streptophyta > Pinopsida > Pinales > Pinaceae > Picea > Picea mariana. Next base: position 4,614 of record JASDQU010437567.1, on the reverse strand, counting down.
ATTGTTTCATTTTGCATTTTACAGTTTCAACAGATTTCTTTATTGAATAGAAGTTAAGTTTCGTTGTATCTATGTTTTTGTTCACTGTATCTATGTGTTAATGTTATAGATCTGTGTATCATTTCTTTCTTCTCATAAATCTGGATCATGGTACAACACATCTTACCATAGAGCTACTCACATGACTCCTTTTGAAGTAGTCTACAGATAAAATCCATCATTGTTTCTCTCATACATGCTAGGTGTCTCAAAGGTTCAAGAGATTGACAAAAATATTGTAGTCTGAGAGGCGATTCTTCATACCCTCAAAGAAAATTTGGTCATGGCTCAAAATCACATGAATCAACAAGCAGATCAAGGTCATTTTGAACATCAATTTGTTGAAGGGGACCAGGTGTTTCTTCATCTGCAACCTTATAAGAAGACTTCACTCAAAGTTGAACATTGTCAGAAAATTGCTCCCAAATTTTATGGTCCTTATACAATTCTCAAGCAAGTGGGGCTTGTTTCCTATCAGTCAGTTAGCTATGCCTAGTCATTCTAATCTTCATCCTATTTTTCATGTCTCATGCTCAAAGACAATGATTGGAGCTAATTTCCAAACTCAAACCAGTCTCCTCGAGTTGGATGAAGAAGGTTCCATTTGGTTGCAACCATAGGCAGTCTTGGACCAGCGTGAGCATCATCTCTGTTAGTAAACCATCAAGGAATTTTTAGTTCAGTGGAAAGATACAACTCTAGACGATGCCACCTGGTAGTTGGCCACCATTCTACAACAATTTCCTCATCTCAAGCCTTGAGGACAAGGTTACTCTTCGAGGGGGAGGGAACGTTAGGGACCTAACCTCCCTAACCCCTCACGTAGGTAGAATAATATATTTTCCATGTAATAAAGGCTAGGATTAGTTACTAAGGCCTATTTAATAAATGTGAACAAGTCAATGTAAGAGGACCTAATAGAAGCTTTCGCTTCTAAAAAGATCTTCCTTTATAATGTTCTTTAGAAGATAGAGTTAGTATAAATAAGAGTAGGATGCATGAGAAAGCCTTGTCTTGAGAATTATTGTATTAGAGTGTTTCTCTACTGGAGATCTCCCCCTCAAAGAGGCAAGTGAACATTTATTTCTATCAATAAAGGTATCAATTTTGGTTGTGGTTCTCAACAATTTTGTTGTTTCGCTGGTTTTTTCGTAGTGTTTATGTTTTCTACTTAATATAATAGATATGGTACCTTACAGAGTACGTCTAAGGAAATATTGGATCTTATACATTCATATGTGTGTGGACCGAGGTTAGTGGAAGAGAACAAGGAGCAGAAGGCTCCAAAGGGAGAATGGCATTCAAAGGCTTCAAGTTTAGGGAGTCAACTTTCAAGTGGGGAGGAGGAGTTAGCCCCTTCCATTTATGTCAGAAGACCCAGATGGTTCATGTAGACATTGAGGGATGCTCATGAGCATGTTGAGGGCCATAGGAGCATATTCAGGGAGAGTAGGCCTCCAAGGAATTTTCCAAACTTCGTGGCACTAATGAGTAGCAAATTAAAAGGGATAATTTTAAGGATGGAAATTTATCTCAAAATGTAGAAACCTTGGCGAATCTTACTAGTCCTTAATATGCAAACTATAAAATGTTGGCGATATTTTTGTAAAAATATTCAAATTTATAAGGATTTTATATAGCTTCTATAAAATTTGGGCTATTTTTAAGGTAAGATAATTTTATTCTATAGAATTTGGGCTAATAAATTTTAGAAAAACGAATCTTTTTTTTGAAAAAAACATAGAAAATTAGCCCATGAGCGAAATTTAGCCCCTAAAATCATCCCTAAGTAGCATCATTGATTCTGAGTCTTCCAGTGTTCAAGAAGTAGAAGACCAACAATTTTGGTGGAATGCCATGATGTGTGGTACATTACGCTAAGAACAGAGGGAAAACCAGTTCCAAGTTGCTCTTCCAGAAGTACCTTCCTCGCTAAGAGGGAGTGTTGATGTTTGTAACATTGAATAGGTACGTTCGCACAGGTCTAAGTGTCTAGACATGTGGAAGTCTTCCAAATCCTTCTACCTTAGTAATTTACTTTAGTTAAAGGAATTATTAAAGTAAAGTGTTTTTTATAATTAAAGTGAGTTTAATTTAATGAAATGCTAAATTGATTAGCATTAGTGAATTAAATGAATCTTAACCAGTGATCTCAAGTGAGGTGGGATCTAATCTAAACTATTAATCACTTTGGAGATTAGGGTTATGTTTGATTCGATCATAACTCAAGATTATAAAAGCAAGGCTAGGTGAAGGAGAAAGACATCCACTTGAAGAGAAAAGAATGACTCTTGCTCAAGTGCTTGAGTCACGAAGGACTGTGACTCAAGGGATTCAAGGACAAGAGCACAGAAGGACTTTTTCTCAAGTGCTTGACTTATGGAGGACTTTGATTCAAGGCTATCTCAACAAAGGTGAAGAAGGAATTTCATCTAGAGATCAAGTTCAAAGGAGGGAAGTGTGGGTAGTGTAACAAGGAGAAAAAAACCCAGCAGTTGAAATCGAAGGACAGATTTATTAGCAAGTAGATCTAGTAGATTTGTGGTACCAATAGGAAGATCTAGTAGATATGAGATGTCAACCGATAGATCTAGTGAAGATCTGAGGTACCAATGGGAATATCTAGTGCAGATCGGAGGTACCAACGGACAAATATAGAAAATCTTAGGTACTATCAGAAAAATGTAGCAGATCTAAGGTACCAACTGACAGATCTAGTGCAGAGTTGAGGTACCAATGGATAGATCTAGTGCATATCTGAGGTATGAGCATGAATATCTAGCATATATGAGGTACGAGTGGATAGATCTAGTGCAGAATCGAGGTACCAATGGATAGATCAGTGCAGGTCTGAGTGTCTAGCAAGCATATCTTGCGGATCTGAGAACCAGCAGGCAGATCTACTACAGATCTTAGTGTCCAGTAGGCATATCAGGGACAAATCAATAGAGGGTTTCTTCAGGGTCTAAGTTTCCAGGTTTGTTGTATTTTTATTTTTACTTAGTGGGCCATTTTCCCAGTAAGGGAGCCCTTATAAGCTTGGAATCATTATTAATGAAAATCATATTTGAAAGGTAGAATTTACGTGTGCATGTGTAAATTTTCATTTCTATATCGCTTTCGTTGTTTTATTTATTTCCAACCACTGTATTTTATTCTCTGTGTCGTAATTTAATTATCAACAAGGAAAAACACAAGGCAGTAATTTATCTAGGTGTTGAGATAGTGAAATTTTTCAAAATTGCAGGCTACGGTTGGTCTAAGAGTAGCCTGATCAGGTGTCCACTTCACCTTAGAGTGCATTTCATTCGATTTAATATGCACGCAGCATTCATAGAGGACACACTTCGGAGTTTCTTGGGTTCAAGAGAAATTGGGCCTAGGCATTTGTTGGAATATGAATGAATGTGCTTGTTTTACCATTGACAATATCACTATTGTCACCCAACCATAGGCCGAAGCCACCCTCCAAGCACCTTAACCTTGATAGAGAATCACTCTAGAAGCAAACCCTAGGCTAGATAGCCAAACAAAGGGTAGCACACCTTTCCCAAGGATAGTGCACCAACAAGAGATGATCAGATAGTCCAAACCCTAACCAAGAGATAGTCCAAGCCAAACATGATTTGCTAGCTGCAGTAGCTGCAATGGCAGCTCTCCTCCAAACTTGCGCACAAAACTGGGCACTGCAATGCACACAAGTGTTGCTCTGCAATTCTGAGACTGCCTACCAGAATGAAGACTGGCCTCCTATATTTATAGTAAATCTGGATAACTACCTGGGTCGACTTCTCATTCTGGGTATCTGTATGTTCAGTATATATTATTTCTTATGGTTGACTTCTTCTCTTGGAGGCTAATAACCTAATATAAATTATTTTCTTGAGTCGACAAGTCTTCTAGGGTTATTAGCCAACTCATTAGGGTTTCTTCTTACTTCCCGGAGTATTCTATCCTCATTAGGTTTACACGTGGAGGTAAATACCTCCCGCAACTACCATAATATCAACACTCCCTACTAGATAGGGAGGTATTACAGGTAATGGTCTTGAGCACAAAACATAATTCACCCGGTAGCATCAACATAGTTGTATAGACTAGATCATGACTAGATCATGAGCACCATCATCATCATCAGTGTCATCAGTTGCATCATATCTCGAAACCATACTCTATCTAAGTAATCAGACATGATGCCCACTCCACAAAGTGATACAAGAGCCATTCTTCTAATCTAGAAGAGTAAATGTTTTGAAACGTTTTATGTCTGTGAAATCTCTGTTCATCATTCATCTGGTTGATAATCATTTTCAACACTGTTGATAGTCTTCAAGGCAATCAGAACAATATCATTCAATAGAACACAATTGTGTCTATCCATAGTAGTACACAACTAAAATCCAGTGGTACACTAGCACACCAGGTAGCACATAGGTACTTGATCAGTGACGTATAGTCACAAACAGTGGAACACATCCACCACAATAGTATACATCTACTGTCTAGAGACATATAGTGAAATAATGTAACTGCGAAGAGCATTCTTATTATTTTGTTATTTGATTAAATCCCCAT
>JASDQU010437566.1:67786-84287 GCA_032191745.1 Picea mariana | reverse complement strand
TCACTTGGGTTGGTCTATTCTTACGAACTAGCTTGCTCGCGATCAACTAACAAGCAAGGCACACTGTGCCACTCTGGATAGAGGCTACCTTGTAGCCTCGCATGCCCTTCTTGACATCACCATAAGTTTCTTTAATCCTCTACGCTAATGATCAGTCTGAGGTCTTTCTAGGGTAAAACTCTTGTGGGTCAGGGCCTTGCATACTAAGACTTGTAATCCGATTGATCAAGGTCGGATCCACAATGATGCGGTGGTTCAACCATAAGTATCCTCCGTGGTAGCAAGACAATAGTAACTTGATGCATGTGTTGACTTCTTGGTGTCTACTGAAGTGCGGGATCTTCATTACATTGAGAAGTGTGGACTGCGCGAGGTTCTGGGTCCATGACTGTGGGATAATCTTGGAATTCTTTCCTTTGGTCCTGGTTAAGTACTTATGCAGGGCTAACATGTTGTAGGCTTTATGATATCCAAGGTTGAAGTAACTAAATTTCAATGCTGCGAGCTTATATTGGTCGGCACAAACTGCACACACCCCTTTTGGAAGGTATGCGGTGGTCAAAGTATACTCAAAGTCTTGAGGTACACTGTCACGATTGATGGAGTCGCTCAGAGGTGGTAGGTAATTCGGTAGAATATGTGGAATAATCTTGGTGTTCACAATGTCGTCTCTATTCTTTGTTCATTTCTCATCGGTCGGTCAGCCCGGACCGATGCGAGCAGTGGAAGGAGAGGCCTGCAGTCCTCTTGTCGACGATGCTTGGATTCCTATAGATAACCCTCACTTCGACATGACTCTCTCAGTCATTAAGTCAATCAAAACTTCTTCGACTATTTTCTCTGCAGCACTGAGCTCGTCCGACATACAGACTCAAGGTCAATTAGATTCGGTGTGAACTGAATTCATAAACTACAATGAAGGGTATGGGAACAAGGAGATGATCACAGTGAAAAATAATCTCAGGCTTTTGGCTCAAATTCTCGGTTAGCAAAAGTATTTTCGGTGGATGTTGCGACGGACTAAATAAGAAACTTAGCAATGGTATTCTTGCAATGGGTATGAGGCATCATTAACTTGTGTTCTGTCCATTATGGCGCAGTCTAACGGTCTAGTGGTGAACCATCAATGCTTTCCAACCCATTCGGAGTGAAATTCGAACCATTATATCAGCTTCTAATGGCTATATTGCTTCACCTCGATGAAGTGGCCTATGTCGCTAGTCTGATATCTCGACGAGGTTCAAATTCTTCAAGTTTTCCTTCTGCGAGGCTCCCTCTGGAATCTTCTGTAGCCTATCAATCTTAGCTCTCTTTTTACTTAGCTTCCTAGCCTTCTTTCTAGTGAGCTTCGTCTCGATGATTCTCTTCCCATTATGATTCTTATTTTCCTTGGACGTAGTTACTTCGCGCTGCTGATATTCTCTCCTAAGACTCAGGGGTAATACTTCTTCTATATCTGAGACAGATACTTCAATCTTCTGTGAGTCCTCTAATTCTCTTGCATCTTTGACATCTGGGCTTCTAGTGTCAAATAGCTTTGATCTGTTTTCCTATTCTCTAATCAACTAAGCGATCCTTCTAGTCATGAAATCATTTAACTCCTGTTTCCGTTGTTCCAAAACTTATTCTTCTTCCTTTTGTCTATCTTGATCGTTATCAACCTAGGGCTTTCCTAGAAACATGGTAAATGGGGCATTGTCCTCAATAAATTTAATAATCTCAAAATCTTCTTCAGTCGAAGTTCCATTGAAATTCATAGATATCTGAGTGAGTTTTCCACACAGGGTTGCCAATTTTCCTCTAAATATCCCTATTCTTATTAATGATAGGATCATAGTAGGATTTCCTATAGCTTCCCAAGTTCTCTCTAGCATAATGTTCACTTGTGTTTCTTCATCAAGAACATAGTCAATGTCGAAGCCTCCTATTCTTACCTCGATACATTTTTTTTTTTTAAAGATATATGATAGCCTAACATGTCAATGATCATTCAAGGTGTCTTTAATATGTAGGAATACCTTCTTTGATTCCTTCTAGGGTTCTACTATTTCTAGATCTTCCTTAGGGTTTTCTTCATTCAGATTCATTCTTTTAAGCTTAGCAATCATTCTAGGGAAATCCAACACTTCATGGTCCAAAGATTTTCAACATAGGCAACTAGAGCTTCCACCAGAGCATTCCTTAGCAAGATGTCCCGGTCTTCTGCAACTGTAACAAAGGGTTAACCCTCTCTTTCATTTAAATGTTCCCCAACTTCTTCTGTACTGCGCACCAAGATCATGGTAGCTAGCCTGCGAAAAATTCTTTCTAGGATCCTGCATCCATTTGTTAGTCCAAACATTCTTTCTATGCATAGGTATAACATATCTATCATTATACTTATTGGATTTATTCATATCAAACTTTATTTCGTCTATCAGAGCCCTAGTTTTCAATCTAGGAAAGAATATATCAAACACGCATAGATTCATGTTTTTAGAAACAAAAATTTCCACGTATCTTACTTCTACAGAGTAAAAAACTTCCAGATCTAAAAACTTTTAACTATTCTTACCTTTATTAGAGAACTGTGCTTACAAATCTTACCTCTTTTCTGCAGATCTGACCTCTTTTCTTCAGAAACTTCCACTTTTACTTTTCTTAGAGCACAAAGCATTCAGATCTTGCTTCTTTTCTTCAGATTTGGCCTTCTTTCTTTAGCATAGAGATTTTCAGATCAAGTGGAATACTGTGCACAAGGGCACATATCCACGCACAGAGATTCCACAGTTTCAGGACAAATCTTTTCACAAAGCTTCTTCTTCCTCATTTCCCAGCAATCACAGTTTCAGGTCTCGACAACGGAACCATTTGTTGGCACAGGGGCAGACTCGGGGTTCAACGCTACAACAATGTACCAAAAAAACCCTAACTATTGGCCCTTTCTACAACACCTGTGAAGTAGATGAAGTTTCACTCGAGGTAGAAGCAGGGGTGATTGTGAGAATTAGGTGTCTGCAACCTTAGATGGGACACAGGTCTGTGATTATATTGCTTACAGAGAACTTTAGCATTGATCATTCATCAATATTCAACCTTTATTATACTTCGCAAATAACACAGAGCATCACAACATTCAATTAGATCTAAGGTATCTTAGTACTTAGAAACATTAAAACAGATCAGATCCAATAGATCAGCACTAAGAATCTTCATACATATCAGATCTACTATTCATACATATCTAATGAAGCACAAAGCATAAGTATATCCATCTAAAGATATCAAATCACTTTGCAAAAGTAGGGATAAACACATTAAGTCAAAGCACAAAGCATAACACACATATTTACGTGGTTCACCCCCACTTTGGGGCTACCTCCACCAACTCTTCTGCTTTATTAATGTCTTCAATCGGTTACAAGCACAAAGCCACTAAAACCTACTGTGCATAGGAAAAAATATTTGCGCAGCTCGCTAGATCCTTCTTCCTTTCCTTACAACACAAATCCTTCTATATGTCCACACAAGGACTTGCACTAAGCTCTGCAATCCTATAGAATGCACAACACCTCGATCACACAGATCCCACTTGGCACGTAGCCTATATCACATAGATACAATACTCTACTAGATGCCTAGATGTCTATTTATACATTTACAAAAGTGGTCCTAAGCGTGATTGAACCCACGGGCTGACATCCCTTTCCCATTACATATTCCCAAAACCCAAAATGGGCCCAAAAGTGGGTCGAGATCCCGTGATCTCTGCTTCGTCTGGCGCTCCATCTTCGATAAGCTGTTGAAGTCCCAAAAATGGTCAATCATGACCAAGATTATTCCAAAACTTGGTCAAGGGCCAAAAAGATATATAACCATTTTCTTCTTTATCATTTAGTACATAAAACTGAAGAAAAATTACAATGGAAATCCAACAAGATTTTACTGATTTCACATTATTCAGACCGAATTTCCTGAGTATTCACCACATACTTCTTTTTTGATAACCAAGCTTACCATCCTTCCCGACTCTGTGTATTTCCATGTGCAATAATTGTTTTGTTGCTCCTAGATCCTTCATATCAAACATCCTAACCAACTAAGCCAACCTATTGATCTCAACCACACGTGTGCTTGCAACAATCATAACATATAATGCCAAGATAATGAATATAGCATAAACAAAATGGTTATACTCACTTCTTGTAAAATTTGGCTCACCACGAAGGAATCAAACATCTTGTACCATCTTCCTAGCATGCTTTAGGCCATATGATGATTCTTGAGTTTGCAAACAAATATTTTGTTTCAATTTTGAACTAATCGTTCTGGTTGTTCCATATACATCCTCTTATAAAAAAAACTCCATGTAAAATATTTTTAACATCTAGATGTACTAATACAACTAGTGCTAACAAAACATGAATAGAAAAAAACTTTTAACAACTGGTGAGAGACTTTCATGGAAATCAATACCTTCCAAATACCCTTCTTCTACCAATCATGCTTTGGACCTTTCATATTTTACTATGTCTTATTTTATAAAAAGAGATTCATCAAGCACTGCATCTATGTCCATGATGATTCTGTGGGTAGTAGGATCCCACAACCTGCACCCCTTAAAATCATCACCATATCAAAGATCTACCTATTTGATCTAGGTCTTACTTAGAATTTTGATTAAAAAATAATCATCACAACCAAATAATTTCACATTTGAGTAATCACCAGATGACCTATTCATACCTCTTTCAAAATATCCCAATATTTTGCAACCGATGATGATTGAGTTACCAAATAGCACAACCGTTTATGCCCACAACTATTGCTACAACTTGCCATTACTGAACATTCCTCTTCTATCCCAGCTTCCTTGTAATACTTTCTATGTTTCATGAACCTAACTTCATCATATATTCTCAAACACTTGATTGACCTACAAAGACATCAACCTTTCTACAGACCCACCTTTCTAACCTGGGTACACTACTCCACCTCGAACTTTGCATTCAAATAATTTTGACCAAATCCGGCCAAAACGACCCAAGTAATCCTTCACCGCTTACCTCTGGGCCCATTTACAATTGAATTCACCACACATTTTATAGGCTTCATTACATGCAATCCATGGACATAATACCACAGGATACCCAAAAACATGGACCTGAAAAACCACCTACTTTGACCTAAAAACCAGATTTAAGTCATTAAATATTTCATCGAGTCAAGGTTAACTGACGCAGACCCCCTGACCCTTAAGTCAAGGTCCATGCAGGATCGTTCATAAACCTCCTCGAGCCGAAGCGGCTCCTTTGATTCCCTATTGGAACCTTAAATATTTGATCCACAGGTCCTTCACCTCCACACGGCCTTCAAATACGACTGCGATCTTTTCCCACAAAGTAATTTTGGGTTTCGAGACTTCCTAAGTTCTGATGTCGAGAACCTCTACCTTCTCGATCCCCTGATCCTTGAAATGCCAAAATGTCGAAATGCCGAAATAGCACTTAGTGGTGATTAACCCCCTGGGCCATATTTTTGGTCCATGTGACCACTCTTCATATGACCACAGTCTTATTCAGAACTTTCGACTTCGTGAGCCCTGACTCTTAGTCTTCGGGATTCCTGAAATGTCGAATCCCAGTATTCCGAAATGTCGATGTACCAATACAACGTTTTCACTCATGGCTGAGATCAACGACTATGATCCACTCTCAAATCAACGACCTTGATCCTTTCAGGATCTTCGTTCCTAAGAGCTTGGATCCTATGTTCTCATGATTTCCAAAATCCTGATATCCGGTATGCTGAAATCTGGCTCTTGCCCTTGTGACCCTGCAATGCTCCTTCTCCACCTTCGGGAATTCACGTTTCAGAATTCCGCGACTCCCAGTGAATCAAATATTCGTTGTCCTCTCGTACTCCCGATAGCCAAAATACTGAAGTACCAAAATCCTAAACCCTTTGATTCTCCTCCTCTGAACAAGATCAATGGCTCAAAGCCTCCCTTGATCCAACGGTTCAGATTCTTTCGGGATTCTATGGGTCAAGAGTTTCAAACTCTTACCTCTCGCATTCCCGGTAGCCGAAATGCTGAAATGCTTCTTTCGGGAATTTCCCCGATGCCTGGATCGTTGCCACGTGTCCTCCCTGTTCTTTCGGAGTTTTTGGGTTTCGCGTTTCAGAACTTCACGACCCCTACGACACTTATCCTCTGTTCTCTCGAATCCCCGGTATCCGAAATCTCAGTGAATCCCCGATCTTCGCCACGTGTCCTCTCACAGATGGACAACTCTGATTGTCTTCAGTACTTTGCGACCCGTTAGTTCAAATCTCTTGGTCTGCTGTCCTCTGAACCTCCGAACTTCCGAAGTCCAAAATCCTAATACCTCTACCCTGTCAAGATTTTTCTGGATTTCTCTGCTCTGCGCGTGAGGATTAAACCGTGTGCTTCTTTTGATAGATTCGACGACTATCGACTGTCTGAGCAAGATTCGATGGTCTAGATCTTCTCTTCTCCTGTGTGCTCTCCTGCTGCTATATGAACGTGAAAAATTCAATGGTCCATATCTTCCCTTCGACCTGATCTGACGGCAGTTGTGCTCTCCCCTTGAGCTTACGCTTTCTTCTCAAACTTTGGAAGATTTTCCAAATTCCAATGGCTTCAACCTGTGCTTTTCCTCTATGAGCTTTACACCATTGGGCCTCACCTGCATTCTCAAAGACGTTGTCCCTCCTGAGATTCTGAGATTCTAAACTCTCCAAAGAGTTCCTTGGCCTCTACGAATTCTGCAGCTATGGCTCTATGCATGAAAGCACTACTCCTCCTGAGCTTCTCTCCTTGAATCCTCAAAGGATTCTTTGACTTCTGTGCTCCTTGCAGAGTCTTTGCACGCACGAAGGTGCTATCTCTTCTAATTTTTTCCTGTAGCTTCGACCTCTGAGGGATTAACCCTTTTTCCTTTTCCCTCCAATGGAGAATCTGATGCCCTCCTGGCACTCTCTTTCTCAAGCAACTTCTTGCTGAGTCAGCAGAGTGTTCAACAACCCTGTGAAGATCCTTCCTTGGACTCTTCTTCTATTCCATAACTCAAAAGATTTCTTTCCTTGTGTGCTCTATCTGCACACTGACTCAATGCCCTCCTGGCAGAGTTTCCCCGGAGTTATCTCAGTGACTCTATTTTCTCTATGAACTCACAATGGAGTTCCTCCTCAATGCAACCCGTGCATCTACTCAATGCCCACCTGGCAGAGTTCTTGCAGAATCCTGTAGCGATTATGTCTTCCACTGTGTCTTCTTCTACACAGTCTTGCCTCCAATGTGTTCAACAACCTTGAGGTCTTCCTCTGAGTCAATGATTTCAGTTGGTGTGCCCTCCTAGCACATCCTTGTCCAAATTCCACAGAATTGGAAGTGCTCTCTAAGCACTGACTATCAGAACCCGCAGTGTTTTGTCATGCCCTCTTGGCATGAAGCCTCAAAGAACTCCAACCTGAAATCAAAGAACTCTACAGATAGAAAAACCTATCTGTCCTTGTAAACGCACATCTACAACATACATTCACAGCATAAATAGAACACACATAGACATTCACACAACACAGACAATATGTAGGAAAAACTGCTCTGGTTTGTATTGATATCAAATGCCTGTTTTTACAATGTGTTCCTAAGCTCAGACTTTGACAGAGTCTCGACTTCTTCTCTCCTCTCTTCTCTATTCTCTTGCTACTTCCACTAACTCCAAACAAGATCAAAAGATCTTTTACATGAGGGGGCTTTTCGAGCTCTTCCCTCCAAGCTACCTACCCTATTCAATTACATTGAATTCATAATTAAATGGCTGTCTAGTCTAGATTGGATCTAGATCCCAGCCTTACAACTATTAAAGGCTATCTACATCTAAAGCCTGTGTATAGGCACGACCTTTTGGCTCTAATAGCCTTACAATATTAAATGCCCTTAATTCAAATTCAAAATATGAGAAGGCTGGCACCTCTCTTGAACGCATTGAGTGCACTGGGTGGCCAGCGCATGGTTGGCTTGGGAGCGATGCTCCTACATCATTAACCCAACATGCATGCCCCCCACATATTCAATCTACCTAAATCTATGTCTAGAATTTTCATAGTTGACCTGATAAACTAGGGGTACAGATGCCTATCCATGTCTTACAAACATATGCCCATTTACATGCAATCAATTATTTTTACAACTCTAAAGAATATTTTATTGTCATAGTGACTTTACCGTCACCATGATGCTATTTAGCATCACATCCCCCTTCTTCTCCACGATCATCTTCCAATGCCCCATTTACTATTGCATGACAGTGAAATAGTGAACATCATCACTTCACATGATAAACCATTACATTCCATAGAAAGTTCTCATCTCAACCAATGAGACCTTCAAGAAAAGTATTACTGCTACGACAAATATTAACCAACCTCTGTACTTTTTCCACTAGCACAAAACTACCCAAAAATACTATAACTTATAATAAACCAAGATCTTTATAATATGTGGAAGAACCAATCTTAAAATTCAAGGTTGAACAAAAAAAAAATAAAAGGTTTAAATCCAAAACATAAATATTTAACATATATGTTTAAAACAAGAAAGGATCGACCTCTTAAACAAATAAAGGTGACCCTTTAAAGGACATCCACCATTTAGGTATAAAGGCGATCCTTGATATTATATCTCTTGTGCATAATATAAGCAAATAAATCTCCTCTCATACCTAGTTTCAAACTTTCCACGATGGTGAAGAAAGTCTTCCCAAAACATTTAACTATAAAGGTGATCCTTGATATTATATCTCTTGTGCATAATGTAAGAAAATAAATCTTCTCTCATACCTCAGTTCAAACTTTCCATGATGGTGAAGAAAGTGTTCCCACTGTTATCACTTCTCCCGCAAGACATTGTAGAGTGTGATAATCCTAAAACTGAGGGTATAGATCCAACCATAGAGCCTATTCACGCAGAATATTAATATTGCCCCTTCCCATTCAAGAAGGCTCATCCTCTACCTTACGGTTTGTAGAGTTTTCATCCAACAACTAACCTTTGATTTTTTCTGCGTGACCGACCGTTCTATTTATGGCAGTGACCCCAACGACCAACGGCTTCCTTTGTGATTTCGATTTTGAATAAATCTTCTTCCTTAGCTATCAGATTCTTCAACTTTGAGTTTTGATACCACTTGTTAGGAATTGGAAGAAAAAAAAAACATAAATAGAGCATACAACTGAGAACAACAAACCCACAATTTATACAGTGATTTAAGGGGAACTTCAATATGGCAAAAAACCATGGGTCAATGATAATCCATATTTTTATTATTCAAGAGAGAATTATAATAGCCAACACAACATACAACCATCCTTTCCTCACAGACACACTGTACTTTACAATATTGTGACTTGTTCACACACTCTACTACACATTGCACTCTCACCTGTATGGGTGTTTTTATATATATATCATCTCTCAAAACATTAGACAAATTGATTATAATAAGATCCATCAATTACAAAAACTTTTAACAAAAGAGTACATGCCTGCACATTCTAAATATAGCTACATGCATGTGAATGTGACCGCATGAGAAATTCGTTGACATGTTTCCAACAACAATTAAGATTCCATTTTTATCAAGAATCACGTTCACATAAAAATTATTTATATAGGAAAACATACTACAAATACATACAATTTTTTTTTAATTACTGTAGTGATGGCATGACCTGGTATTGCATTGTTCACAGCTGACTAAGACAACAGGTTGTCTGGTCGCTGGATGGCTAAGTTGGCTGAAGGATGGTCGTAGCATTGTGAAATTTATTTTTGAAGGTAATCATATTATTCCAACAAAGAAAGATAGAGGCATTGTAAATTTTTTAATGTTTTAGAACACCGTTCCAACAAAGCAAGATCAAGAAATTGATAACAATTTCATGCACCATCATATTTCCACCATGATACACATTAAAATATGACGCAACCCCTGTGGGTGCGCTCGACCTCTCGGTCTAGATAGTTACAAATCAAGAGTTGAAATGGCTCTCGAGATCCCATAGATCTGGTTTTCTTTACCACAGGCTCTGTAGTGAACGCGCGAACCTCCAAGATCCGTGAGGGTCCTTTCCCCAACAGAATAGTGCACGTGACCGTGGGATAGAACCTAGTGCTTAACGAAAAAGCTCTATGCGACGCGTCGGGAATTTGAAGCTCCAAAGGGTGAACATGACACCAATTTTCCTGGATGTCTCTACTGATTGCAATCGGTCATAAAGTGGCTTGACCGATGGTTTTGGGTTTTACCCTATATTTCCACTCCAACTACAAGGGCTAGATCTTACTCGCCCGAGATCGGATGAATGGCGGGAGTTCTCTGCTCTCTTGGATCTACATCTTGTGTTAGATCCCAAGCTCCTAAATCAACAGTGTGCGGGGATGCAGGACTTTCGCCTCCACCTGACAACTAAATATCCCAGATGGTAGAATCTCCAACGTCCGAGTGACACGTAGGTCAGACTACTCGCACTTCAACCAAGGGTCTACAACTTGGATTAGTTTACACGATTAACGACTCGTGGGTATTCGGGACCCAAAACAACTTCCCATGATCGTTCGATCCTTACCAAAGGATATTTTTTTTGTGACCTCTGAGTTCCCTCTTTGGAAATACATAATGCTTTCTCTTCTGAGCTTTATCACTTCTACGAAGTGATCTCTAGTGCTCACTTGCACTATCACTTTTACGAAGTGATCTCTAGTGCTCACTTGCACTAACTCACTCTCCTGAGCTTTGAAAATTAAAATTATTTGCCTGCACACTCTTTGCACTAACTCTCATGAGATTTGACCTTTAGAAATTATTGGCCTATGCACACCTTGCACTAAGTTTCCTAAGATTTGGCCTTTAGAAATGTTTGGCCTACCCACACTTTGCATGGGATTTATGTGCACTCTTTGCGCTATTCTATGCAGACTTTGCACTATCCCTTCTTAGCTTTAATCCTCAAAATGTTATGGCCTCTGCACACATTGCATCGACTCAGTGCTCACTTTGAACTTGACTCCTCGAAGATAAACAATTTAAACTTAAACACATTCACAAATTCACTCATAAAACATATAAACCTACATATGCAGAAATAAAACAACACAATATCTATTAATCTTCAAGAAGAAAAAAAATAGGCTTAGAGTCGCCTCTCAAGATTCGAGGATGTTTCTCCCTTAAAGTTATCTTCTCTTCTCTTCCAAAAAACACTAACTTACAACATAGATTACAATTCTTTATACATATCTGGTTTCTCGAGCCTTCCTCTCTAGAGCATTATAGTGCTTTCACATCTTATTAAATACATTTCCTAACACTAGTGTATCACAGTAAATGCGTATTTACAAACTCAGATATGAGTATCTGCTCAAAATTTGTGCCTTCTATAGTCATTAAGGGTGCTTTTATAGCCTTCTTGGTGTGTACAATGTTTCTATCCCTTTTATCTCAAGAGATATTTAATTACAATGGAATTCATAATTAAATGTTGTACCTTCCTTGGAATTCAAACCAATTTAATGCATGTTGTGTTGTATGTTGAGTCACCCACATTGTCTTAGCAGTTGTCCTTGATGATTTTCATGCATCAGAGTCCCTTGGAAAAAATATTCATGGGCTCCTGACAATGAGCTCCTCAACTACCTTTCCATGTTTCTGAATGTCTGCTTCAGTCAACCAATTGGCATCTTCTATTGGATGATCCTTCCATTTGACCAAGTATTCGTGATATACTTTCCTCTTGGTCCTTTTAGTAATCCTTTGATCTAGAATATTTTATAATTGTAACTTCTCTTCTCTAGGCCTCTGTTGCATCCACTGGACCCCTTCATGATCATTTGTTTATTTTTATCCATCACTTCTATAAGTACATAAGTCTGCTACATTAAATATTGGTGATATGCCAATGTCCTATGGAACATCAATATCATGAGTGTTTGCAGAAAATTTTCTCAAGATTTTACAAGGCCCTATATTTTTCGACTTAAGTTTATTATATTTCCCTTTCGATAATATTTCCTTCCTCAGATGTGCTAGAACTTGATGTCCAACTTCGAAATTTACTTCCCTCTTTTTCTGGTCTGCTCTACCTTTGTACTTCTTACAGCTGCTCTATAACTAGACTTTGATTTGTTCATGCAATTTATGCATTTATGTAGAAAATTATTCTTCTCCTGCACTTCAAAATTATGCTTTTCCCAAGTTTCTTAACTTAAAAATTCCCCTTGGGTGCATTCCATATACCATCTGGAATGGGCTCTTACCAGTACTCCTGTTTGGTGAATAATTATATGAAAATTCCTCCTGAGGAAGAATTTGAACCCATTGACTCTTATGTTCAGTCACCAAAATTATTAACAAATTCCCCAAGCTTCTATTCACCACCTCAATCTTTTCATCTTTCTGAGGGTGATATGATGAACCAAAATACATATTAGTTCCCATCTTATTACATAAAGTTCTCCAAAAATTCCCTATAAAATTTGTGTCTATGTCTGAAACTATGCTCTTAGCAAATCTATGCAATCTCACAATCTCCTTGAAAAATAAATTTTCTACATGGGTAGCATTGCTTGTCTTGTGGCAGGGTATGAAATGTGTCATCTTTGAAAACCTGTCAACTACCACAAAAATCGAATCATTTCCCTTCTGGGTTCTTGGAAATCCTAGAAAAAAATCCATACTTATAGCATCTCCATGGCCTATTTGGAATAGGAAATTGTTGATACAACAATGTATTTTGTTTCTTCCCTTTAGCATATTAACAAATTATACATTTGTCTACAAACCTCTTCACGTCAGATCTCATGCCTGGCCAATAGTAAGAAGAAATCAACTGCGCATATGTCTTGTCATGGCCAACATGTACATCTAATCCTCCACTATGATTATCATTTATTAAATTATCCCTCATTGAACATTTGGGAATACATAACTGACTCCCTTTGAGCAACAATCCTTCTTGGATCAGGTACCCCATCCATAAACTTCTATCCCTTATCAAAGGATTATCACATGCCTTATAAGCCTCCTTGAAGTTTGGGTCTTCCTTTCACATTTCTTTGAGGTGTTTAAACCCCAAAGTCTCCACTTGGAATTCCTACAAGGTCAAACATCTCCTGCTCAAAGCATATGCAACTTTGTTAGAACTCCCACTAAAATGCTTAATGAAAAAAGTAAACTTCTGCATGAATTCTATCCATTTGGCATGTATCTGATTCAACTTCTCCTACCTAGTTATAAACTACAAAGCATGATTGTGAGTATACAAAATAAAATATTTTGGCATAAGATAATGCCTCCACTTTTTCAAAGCTTGAATTACAACATTAAATTCCTAGTCATAAGTCAAATATTTATTATTAGTGTTTTTATAAAAATAGGATCGTGGAGCAATAAAATAAAACAAATGCAGAAATAAAACACAAAAGATACACAATACAATAGAGACACAGATATATGTGGTTCACCCAATGTGGGCTACGTCCACCAGAGAAATTTACAGATCCTTCCTTTTTATTATCCAACAAAATGAAGGGATACAACCTACAACACACTCATTATAACTTCCTCTTCTTTCTCTCACAGTCTCCTCTCTCAGAATACAATATTCACGATAATATGCATGTACAATACAATTCATTCATAAGAGAGTGTTTCCTTATGGGGAAGAAACCCTAACAATAAATTCTACTGTCAGATCTATAACCTTATAATGAATGGTCCAGATTGACTATGAAATTACAATATTTCACAAGGAAAATTTTCTCAATATTTCTCTTCGGGGGCACTACCCCCAAATCCCCCGCTAGGGCGGGATACAAAAATTTTCTCCGCCCGCATGGACCCCCCTCATGACAGTTGTGGGGAGGAATCCCCCCCACACCCATGTTAGGGAATGGGGTCGAAGCACAGATGAAACAAATATTTGAATTAGGAAGATAATCGGGCTCCACAACCAACAAGTGTCATTCAACTTCTCACTGAAATAAGAAATAGGCTTATCATCCTGTCTTAAAATTTCTCCGATGGCCACTCCACTTGCATCACACCTTGAAAAGTCTTCCTTAAGTTTGGTAAAGTTAAGATGGGTTGTTATTTTATCTTCTCCTTTAATATCCTAAATCCTTTCTCAACTTTTTTTGTCCAATCAAAGGATCTGTGTTATTTCTTTATAGTATCCACTATGGGTGCACAAATACTACTAAAATTTCTGATGAAATTTCTGTAAAAACTTTCCAACCCATGAAAGCTTCTTACCTCAAACACACTTCTCATAGAAGGCCACTCCTTTATATCCCTCACCTTCTTAGGATCCATCATCAATCCATTTGAAGAACTTACAAACCCTAGATACACAAGTTATGTCTTCATAAAAGAGCATTTCTTCAAATTTATCAACAACTTCTCTTGTTGCAATATTGTCAACACCATCCTTAAGTGTCTCAAATGATCCTCCTTAATCTTACTGTAGACTAGGATATCATCCAAATAAACAATTGAAAACTTTCCAATTAAATCTTTGAGCACTTCATTCATCAATCTGATGAATGCACTTGGAGCATTGGTTAAACCAAATGGAATAACAAGCCACTCATACAACCCTTCATTTGTTTTGAATGTTGTTTTCCATTAATATCCTTCTATCATTCTTATCTGATGATAACCACTTTTCAAATCTATCTTCGAAAAATAACTATCTCCACTCAAACAATCCATTAAACCATCCATCCAAGGTAAATGAAATCTATACCCAATGTTTATCTTGTTGATATCTTTGGAATCCGTGTAGATTCTCCATCCACCATCCTTCTTTGGACTCAACACAGTAAGTACTTCACATGGGCTCATACTTTCTCTAATTAACCCTTTGTCCAATACCTCTTGTACCTACTTTTTGACCTCTTCATTCTCCTGAGGGGTAAACCTATATGCTTCTTTGTTTGGAAAACTTACACCCAGAATAAGGTCAATATGATTACTAATACTTATGATGGGAGTTAAAGTATGAGGCAACACATCCACCACAATTTCAACAAAATCATCCAATAGTTCCTGAATTTTAACAGGAAAATCATTCATAGAAGTATTTGTAAGAATAGTTGTCATATTACCAATAACAACGATCTGCATCTCCTTTTCCTTTTTAATTTCCTTCAATATATCCTTCCCACTCATGAGAAGTATACTCATACTAGCCTCCTTTTTGACTCCCTTATCATCTAGTGGTAACAACATATGTCTACGCCCATTCTTCTCAAGGGTATGATTATTATTTCTCCCATAATGTATGACATTTATATCATATTTTTATGGCCTCCCCAATAGAACATGACAAACATCCATATGTATGACATCACATAAAACTTCATCCTTATAACTAGAAATATTAAATTCAACTTTACATTTTTTACTTACCATGATTTGATGTCCTTTCTGTATCCATGAAACCCTATACAGATTCAGATGTGTGGTCATCTCCATCTTTAACTTTTCCACCATTTTCGTGGACACTATATTATCAGTGCTCCCACTATCTATAATTAGCTTGCATACCCTCTCGTTTTATTTGCAAGAGGTTCTGAATAAAAATTTTATTTGTGTTGGCTCTTGCACCTCTTTTTCTGGCTTCACAAGGGTTTTCCTCATCATGAATAGTCTTCCCTCTTTAACAACTTCTCCTTTTTCCTCTGTCTCCATAGTCTTCTGTTGAGCCTCAATAATGTGAGTTTATCTAAAACCTGCAGTCTTATTTTCAAGACATTCCCAAGACATGTGTCCCTTCTTTCCACAAGCATAACATTTGATCTCTCCTCCTCTGCCTCTTACTCTACCTCTTGAAAAAGGTCTCCTTCCTCTAGAGTCTCCTCCTCTAGCCATACGATTGTTAGAGACACTAGCTTCTTTCCTTGATTTCTAGAACTTTTCCCTTAGGTTTCCTTTTCCTCTAGTTAGATTATTTCCCCTATTCTTTTGGCTCTGCTTTCTCACCAGTTTTTCTTTTGCCTTCAGGGGTTCCTGATAGGCGTCCTCTATAGTCCTCGTCATCACCAAAATAATTTCATCTTGAATTTCATACCTCAACCCATTGATATACCTAGCAACTTTCTCTTCATCATTTTCGAAGTGTCCTTCCCTTATATTCAACTTGTATAATTCTTCAGTATACTCTTTCACTAACATACTTTTATGTCTTAGTTTTTATAGTCTTCTGGATAGGTTTAGCTGATAATATTTGGGTATCAACTTAGCCTTAAGTTTATCTACCATTCTATCCCAAATCTTAATATTATACTTACTTTTCCTCCTCCTATCATCTTGCAACTCGTCCCACTGTAAATATGCATGTCCCTTCAACCTCGTCAAAACATGCTTTACTTTTTTTTCATCTTCTATCTCCTCATAATCAAAATATTTATCCAAGGTATTTATCGAGTCAAGAAATT
>JASDQU010437566.1:51319-67507 GCA_032191745.1 Picea mariana | reverse complement strand
GCAGAGATTTGTCCTTCTCTGATACCACTCTAACGCAACTGTTGTGTGTGCGCTCGACCTCCCAGTATGGATCATTACAATCAAGAGCCGAAATGGCTCTTGGGATCCCACAGACCTCCGGTTTTCTTTACCACATGCCCAGTCCTAAACGCGCAAACCTCTAAGATTCACGATGGTCCTTTCCCCAACAGAATAGTGAACATGACTGCGGGCTGAAACCTAGTTCTTAACATAAAGGTGTTATGCAATGAATTGAGACTTTGAAGCTCCAAAGGGTTAACATGACACCAATTTTCCTGATCCACATTCAGTTGTAAAGTGTCTTTACAGATGGTTGTGGGTTTTATCATATCTTTCCACTCCTCCAACTACAAGGGTTATATCTGACTCGCCCGAGCTTAGACGATTGGCAGGGGTTCTCTAATCTCTTGGATCTATAGCTTGTGTTAGATCCCAAGCTCCCAAATCGATAGTGTATGGAGATGCGGGAGTTCTTGCCTCCACCCAACAACTAACTATCCCGGATGGCCAAATCTTCGACGTCCGAGTGACTGACGTCCGAGTGACACAGAGGTTGAAATACTCGCACTTCGACCATGGGTCTACAACCTGTACTAGTTTGCATGATCAACGACTCGCAGGTATTCTCCACGATCGTCTGATCCTTACCATAGGGGTTTTTTTTGGCGACCTCTGAGATCCCTCTTTGGAAATCCACGTTGCTTTCTCTTATGAGATTTATCACTTCTACAAAGTGATCTCCAGTGCACACTTGTGCTAACTCCCCTAATCTTTGAGCCTTAGAATTATTGTCTTGCGCTAACTCTCCTGAGATTTATCCTTTATAAATGATTGTCCTATGCACACATTGAACTAAATCTCCTAAGCTTTGGCATTTAGAAATGATTGGCCTACGCACACCATGTGTGGGATTTATGCACACTCTTTGCGATAACTTTGTGCATACTTTGCACTATCCCTTTTGATATTTAATCCTGAAAAAGTTATGGCATCTACAGGCATTGCATCGACTCTGTTCTCACTTTGAACTTGACTCCTCGAAGAGAAACAATTGAAACTTAAAAAGATTCACAAATTCACTCATAAAACATACAAAATTACATATGCAAACATAAAACAACAGAGTATCTATTAAGATTCAGGAAGAACAAAAATAGGCTTACAGTCTCCTCTCAAGATTCGAGGGTGTTTCTCCCTTAAAGTTCTCTTCTCTTCTCTTACAAAAAAACTAACTTACAACATATATTACAATGATTTATACATATCTGGTTTCTTGAGCCTTTATCTCTGGAGCATTGTAGTGCTTTCATACCTTATTAAATGCATTTCCTAACACTAGTCTATCACAGTAAATATGTATTTACAAACTCATATATGAGTTGATGCTCAAAATCTGTTCCTTCTACAGTCATTAAGGGTGATTTTATAGCCTTCTTGGCCTTATACAATGTGTCTATCCTTTTGATCTCAAGAGATATTTAATTACAATGGATTGAAAATTGAATGTTGCACCTTCCTTGGAATTCAAACTAGTTTAATGCTTGTTGTGTTGTATGTTGAGTCACCCACGTTGTCTTATCAGTTGTCCTTGATGATTCTTGTGCATCAAAATTTTATATTTTATAATTCCTCTATGATAATTCCTCCATTGTCCAACTTTGTTTCTTCATTCTCTTGTAATGTCCAACATTTAACATTGTTTCTCCATTCTCTTGTAATGTCAAGCATTTAACATTGTTTCTCCATTCTCTTGTAATGTCAAACATTTTTTAACAAAATGACCCATAACAAATTTTAGGCATCCTCATATTTCTTCCACCATGACCCATATTAAAATATTATATTATATTTTATAACTCCTTTATTCTCCTCTAATGTCGAACAACATTTTCCCTCTATTTTTCTCTAATGTCCAATTTTTTTAAACACATGTAACTGTTGACCCAAAAATCTGCTCTGGGCTCAACATGGTGTTTTACACAGTTACTTCTCCATAAATTCCCCTTGGTGCTATGGTTCCAGTCAAACACAGTGGTGAGGGTCATAGTTACTATGGCCTCTGCCCTTGAAAGAGTATCAGTTGGTTTCTTTTAGGGAGTTTTGGGCCTTCCCATGACATGTCTTCCTCATGTCAAGGCTATTCAATTCAGGGAATACAACACTTCCAGGTGGTAGGACTCAGGACAATATTTTCAATGGGCTATCATGAGCTTAATTTTGAGTCAGTATGACCCCATACAAGAGATGCAAAGTCAACGTCACCCGAATAGCCAAAACAAATAGCTGTGACTTCCTGGTATGATTCTGTTCATATTATGGTATCAAAAGAAAAATCAAACCTAGAAATGGTGTAGGGAAGTGTGAGGCATTTCCAACGGTATATCCTGTGCTTTGTTTCGACCCCTGGTTGGTAAGAACGAGCTTTCGCAAGTTCATGACCACTTCTGGACACCAAATTGGTTGCAGTGCTTCATGATTTAAAATTGGTAGGTAAAGAGTTATAAATAAGATATTCAGATATATCATGCTGTAATAGACTCAAACACCTTTCCAACGATGTCTCATTTGCCTCATTCTGACCTCGGATGGTCCAGTTAGAGCTGTCACAAGTTGGTCAATAATTTTAGGCAAAAAAGGGGCCACCAGCTCGCATGGAAGGGTTTCATAATAGCTAAGATAGTCATAAATGACCCCAAAAAAAAAATATATATTGTTTCCTCATCGAATTAATCATCGATACCTTTCCGATGGTACCTCATTTGCCTCGATTGGATATCGTATGGCGATTTGGCACCTTTCGCAAGATTGGGTGTCATGTGGGCCCACCAGCAAGTCAAGAGTTTTAAGTGGCCACTGTTCCGGGCCAAATTTGAGGATTGAGGTGGAATTATCTCAAGTTGGTGATGATATATTCTCGATGGGATCATCGAGACCTTTCCAACGATGTGACTTGCATCTGATTCTGACTTCGTCTCATTGGGCAACATTTTTGGGCTAAGTTAGCAACAGCAGGGTTAAAGTCAAAGTCAAAGTCAAACTTTGACTTGAACATTTTTCCAAAAAATATTAAAAAATTAATTAAATATTTTATTAAATATTTTCAAAAAATTGGAAATTTTGGGAGGAGGCACGTAGCCTCATGCAAATTTGGGGAGATTGGTTTTTTTTGAAAAATTGAAAAAAAATCAAAACTCACCCTTCTCCCCTCTCCCAAGCCATTTGACAATTTGGCCAAAGGGGGAGAGATTTGCAACAACAATTCATGGCAGCAGAGGAGGGTTTTTATGATAGCAGATACAACTCTATAGTGGGCAGCCAACTTCCATGCTGCAATCTCCAAACAATTAGCCAGGTAACCCATTAATCTCATTTCCAAAAAACCAATGAAAATTTTGTTGGTTGTCTTGAGATCCTGCATGAAGACATTGCATTTTACCCTCAATTTGGTATTGTTATGCCTTGGTCCAAGTGTGATGTTACTTGCTGGTTCATAATTTTTGGCTGGTTGCTAAGTTCAGGTTTTTGTATGTGTGTAAAAGATGCAAAGGAGAGGGGATTCGAGCCCCTCTTGGGCACCAGGCCCAAGCCTCCATGGCTCTTTTGGATTTTTAATTATGGAGTTATTTGCTGGAAATTGCAGGCTTGGGCATGTCACTGGGAATCCCTAGGCTTTGAACCCCAATCCTCCCCCTTCTCCTTTGCCCAGAAAACTCAAGAATTTCCCATAAATCCAAATGGAAGGTAGGGGGTTTGAACCCAAAACCTCCCGTCCAGTTTTATTTCCCAAAACCCACTTTGCCCATCATTTTAAAATTTTAATATTTGGGAGTGGCTGGCCACCCATCCACCACCCTCTCTGCATGCACGCTTCTCCTCCCATTGCTACATGCAGCCTCACCCAAACCCCTACCATTGATCGGCTCCCTTCTCCCCTCGGCCCCCTCCTCTTCCCCTTTCCTCCTGTGCGTGCACCAGTCCTCTGTCTTCCATTACCCTCACCTCCCCTTCACCTCTGTGCGCGGTCTCCTCCCACTCTGCGCTCACAGCTCGACCTCCTGCGTGCTGCACCTCCATCCCCCACCACCACGCACTTCCCTTCCTCCTTCCTCTCGACCATCACCATTCCTCTACCCCCCACGGCCTCCATCTCCACGCCTACGTCCTCCACCTCCCTCTCGCCCCTACCCCCTGCTCTCTCCTTCCTTTTCCCACACGCAACTCTCTTCCCCAAACCCCCAACCACCAACCACCTTCTCCATACCAGTGGGCTCCTTTTTATCTCTGGCCTGGTCGTATGGTGACCATGGGCTGACGGGTGGGGGGTTCAAGTTAATGTCGAATTTTTAATTTGACTATAGTCAATATTTAAAATTTTAAGTTTAATTTTATTTTCTAATTTTAATTTTATATTATATTAAAATTTTGAATTGTAATTTAGTTATAAATATATTTTGTATTTGTAATTAAAATTTAATTTTGATATTTTTTATAATATTTAATTAAAATATGAATAGAATTTTAAATTAAATTTTAAATGGGTTCTGAACTATAGGTTAATAATTTAAATTCTTCCCCCCTTAAGGGTTACTGGACCTTTTAATTCTATAACTTCGCCATACAGAGGTGGATTTTTGCCTGTGAATAGGCAAAATGACTGGGGTGAAGTCTAGAATACATCCATGCCATTCACCTCAGTAGATTCAGCCCAGATTTTCAGTGACATGTCCCAGAGCGACAGGGACTCATTTTGGCCCTACAAGCATGCACCGGAAAGAGGCCTAATTGGGGGCCTCCGAGGTCAAATTGGGTCTGTTGAGGGAAACCCATTTCAGATACAGGTATACAGGCCTATAATATCCTTTCAATTCTGGTGTCTAACCCAGAATTTTACCCCAACTTCAAATTCTTTCCCTTATCAGTCTATCGGCCGGCTCCATCCGCATACCTTCTCGAGGCCATATCTCACTCATCCGGAGTCGGATTTGCGCCAAATGAAAGGCAACGAAAAGGTAGATGACAGAGCTACATCATAAGCACAATAAAAAATGGATTTGTGTCTGTTTGGTATAGTGGAAGAGCCTCTCAAAGTTCAGGTCCAAGGGGTCCTCTTATCAAAACAAGCCTAAATCAAAGCCATGTTTTAGCCAGCTCATAGGGAAACTTATAGGCAGCAAATGGGGGGAAGAATCAGGTCTAAAAAGTGCCTGAACAACGGGAATTTCCTTACTTACAATGACCAAAGCCAAAGTCCCCTTTCCCTCCAAAGCAACACAACAATTCCCCACACCTTGGGGCTTCATTCCGGTGAATCCGACAGCCATGGATGGCCGGGTATTGTCCTAAAAAACTTCACCTATAGTTGCAAAACATGGCAGTAGTCAAAGAGCCTTTGGTATGGCACAAATACCAAGACAAATGGTGATGTGGCATATCAAGCTTTGTCATTTTATGAAAAATGACTTTTTGGAATATGAACTCTCGCATGATTTACTTTTGGCATGTAATTACTATGTAATTGAAGGGTCAAGTCAAATCTGATTTAATCCCCTTTTTAGATAAGGTTCCCTTTTAGGATAAGATTCTTTTTTTGGATAAGATGCCTTTAGGATAAGGTTACTTTTTGTAAAAAGACAAAAATACTTTAGGGTTGGTCCACTTGTCACTTTTCCAAAAGTGACAAGTGTCTTGTGACCTAACCCTAAGCCTTCACCTCTCCTTTATAAATAAGAGGGTTGGCATTGTAAAAAAGAAGGATGAATATAGTAACAAAGCTCTACTGAAATTTATAAGACTCTTTGTGTGTGTGATACTTGTTGAATTTTAGTTGTTGGATGTGTCATTTGTTGGTTAAGGGTTGATGGGTAGGGGTAAATGATTGTTATGTTAGCTATCTCTAGGAGGGATTGGTTAGCTAGGTGTTTGTTGTTGCTTCCTTGGGTTTAACTTGCTTACTTTGATCTTCTAACAACTTGGTTTAACTTGTTTAATGTGTTTTAGTGTAGATTTTCTGATGTATTCAATTGTTTTCAGCCTTAGCTAGTGGCTGGGAGTCCTAGGGCCCCTTAGGGGAATCCTTAAATAGATCTCATAGCTGGTTCTCCATACTTGTTTGCTTTATCTTTTCATTCATGTATATTTCTGTTATGTTTTCTTACCATTAACCTTGCTATCCCAAATAGGAAAATCAATCATTTTGGTCAATTTCCCCCCACGGGACAACCATTTTAGTTGGTTGTTATATACTTCTTATGTGTAAATTTCTGTTATGTTTATTTTAGTTTTTCCATTCACAAATACTAAAATTTCATTGTTTGCCTGGAAGGATACAACCGATCACCCACTTTGCTTCTCTTAAGAGGTTGGGGACCACCTAGAGACCTGTTTGAGGCAAAGGGGCCAGTAGGGCAGTGAAGAAAAACATACATTTCGATCGGTAAATCCTATCCAATCACTCTCATATACACTTTAATTATCACTTGCACTCACTCCAAAAATTTCTGATACACATACCAATGTTTATATGTTTGATTTGTGTAGGTAGTTTGAATGCTTAACTTGTGAATTCATGTTAAAAATATGGTTAATACTTGTGTAGATAACCATCACACATTTTATATTTCAAACACTAAATTTCCAATCCCCATACAAGGAGTTAGTTGGGGCTTTCATGCATATGGCGGCTTTGCCATTCACAAAGAGTCTCAACCCATTCCTTTGGGTTGAATGGTGTAATTGTCATGTTGTAATTATCTAATCTTTCTATATTTTCATCGTATCACTTTTCGCTCGCTAATCTACAGGTGGCTACCCCTAAAAGGGCCTATGCAAAATTAGCAAGCTAAATACATGCAAAACACTGCACAAAAAACTTGAAAACAATTAAGGGGTTCACCCCATACATAGAAAACAAAAAACTTATATTATTTAGATATTACATATACATATTATCTAGCCGTGACATATATGTCACCTATCTATTTACTTGTTTTATGTATATAGTTTTAAATAGATTTCAAATTTAGTAACCAGGTGGCATGATTGTGAAAGCAAGACGTGACCTCACCACGTGGATGGCCTGGTATTTCATTTTATGCAATTTCAATTTCATAGAATATTAAGAGTCAAAGCCAGGGAGTCTTCATCAGGAGCCCCTCAGAAGTTGTCTAGTTAGTACAAGTCGAGTGGTCTTTCCTTAGTACTACATGGTCAAGGAGTTGATTAGCTTAGCTTGGTTGGAATACTACTCTGCTTGGGTAAGCTCAGCAAAAACCCTCTTTAGGGGGGTCCTGAGCCTCTTCCTTTTCATAGGTATCCTTCTTCCATCCAAGCGGCTTTAAGATCCCGAAAGCGCTAGTGACAACAAGTGGTTAATCCCTACTTCTCTAAACTGCATGGGGCACTCTTCAACCTAACCACCATGATCTACTAGGATTACTCTTCTTATACTGGTTGGCACAATTCTGGGATGTGTTTTCCTGATCGATATAACCTTCAAAATAGTGTGGTGGCCAATGCATGTGTTAAAAACAAAAATTAACCAATAAAATACTTTTAAAGTCAACCTTTCGTCAGTCCACCTTTTTGCTCATGAACCAAAATTGAAGTTGTGAATAATTTCCCTTATATCATAGTTGTAACATCTTGTTACAAGTTTGTTCATCCACTTTTATAGCCCACTTTTGATTTTACAACCTTCCGAGATCATTTCTCGGGTCACCCCGGGGGGTATCAAGCCATTCTGGGATTGTTTCCCTATCTTGAAAGCTTCGAACAACTTGTTGTTCACAATTTACAGCCATTTAAAAGTACTTGGATGTATCTTTTAAGCCCCCTTTTCACCCTTGTTTCACACCCTTTTACTCAAGGCATTCATTGGTTGATTACCCAAGACACCGATTTACCCCAGTGACCCATGCTGGGATAGTTTCCAACACTTTAAGGAAGTGAACAGCTCGCTGTCCACTTTTTTTTAGTTCGCTGTCCTAAAAATCAGAGAGCTCATTTTCATCCCATTGTCCATAATTTTCACCCCCCGGGCCATTTTGGTCATCCAAGAAGCTAAGGAAGGATAACACCCTGGGTGGGTGGTCCTAAGAACGACTTCTTGCAAGTATTTTACCTTTCTTTTCCCCCTTCTTTACCACCTCAGATGAAGGACCACCTGAGGTGCAAGTAGTCTTTGCCTCATGCCAAGCTATCAAAGAGGCTGTAACCGGCTTCATAGCTGGATAGGTCGGATCTGTCCCTATGGACAAATTTTTCTTATAACATGTCCTTTTTCTGGCGACTCCACTGGGGAGCTTGCAAACCTCTTTAAATTTGCTTGTATCCCAAGCTTGTACTAAACATTGGACCCAAATTCTTTGGGGTCCTTTTCCTACTTGTTGACAAACTTTTGACAAGATCTTTCAGTGACCCTTTGGAATTTTCTTTAGTACTCATTATAGTTTAGTTCCCTTGCAATTTCCATTGCACTTGAGAGTTATAAATACCATCGACCTTTCCTTTTCCTTTTACCTTATCGGTTTTCAATCTCACTTGTTCGAACTCACGTGAGAAGTTATAAGTCTGCCATACCTTACCTTCCACTTTGAGAAGAACAAAAAACAAAGCTTCATTTTTAGTTGGGTTATTTTACATTGTGTTAGAAAGAGTAGGATTGTCAATGATACACCCCTTGTACTCAAAGTACTTACTTGGCCCCTTGCAAGATGGCAGGGCGGAAGTACCCTAAGACTAGGGAAACAATGTCCCCCAGGGTTACAAGAAGTCACAGTTCACGAAAGAAAACAAGTAGTGAGACACATNTGGGGACAGTTCACGAAAGAAAACAAGTAGTGAGACACATACACCTAGGAAACCAGGGAAACTTGTTACCTTTGCAGTGTGATCTGAGTCACCCTCTTCCTCTTCTCCTATTCAAAACCCCTTACTAAAGAAAACTTTAGTTAATCCAACAACAGTTACTAATCCTCATGTTGTTTCTCCCATCATTTCAACAACTGTTGTTGTTCACCCCATAGTTGTCCCGATGGCGATGCCATGGCAACCCGACACTCCTTTGAGGTTGGCCAGACCTCTTCATGACATACCTGTGGATGCCCCAAATAGGCTTCCCAAGTTTAGTGGCACTGGTACTTTGAGTGCTGAAGAAAATATACAAAAATTCTATGATGCATTAGCGCTTATGGACATAACAATTCTCGATGTCATCATTAGACATTTTGTGAGAACCTTCGAGGGTGAAGTAGCGAGATGGTATCGCTTGCTTCCTAATGATAGTATCCCAGATTGGGGCACTATGATCCAATAATTCAAGAAAAATTTCTAAGGGGCGGATGATGTGGCTTCCCTGCTCAGGGATTTCACAACCATCTCCATCCATGAGGGTGAGCAAATATGAAATTTTAATCAACGCTTTACCTCGACCTTGAATAGGATCCCAACTGCTTCCCAACCACTTGGGAACAATTTGTTCCATTATTGCATGACCGCTATGAACCCCAATGTAAAATATATATTAAAAGATAAATCAACACAAACTTTAGATGCGGCCAAGACTAGCACCCTGAAAATTGAAAGAAACATGGAGGAATATGGTATGATTCCCTCACCTTTAGCGCAACCCCATTTTAATGGGAGACCTAGGAATGATGTACCTCTAAATGAGGGTCCTCAGTATGAACCTCTACATGCCCAAACTTCAAGGATTGAAGAAAGGGAAAGTTCGTAAACACTCAAGTTGTTAATGAACATGAACAACCAAATACTTTCTCTTAATCAAAAGGTAAATGACATGCAGTTTTCTGTTGTTCTGAGGCCAAGACCTCCTTTCCCTCCTACTCCTCCTCCTAGGCAACATGCTGCTAAAGTGGATTGGTGTCACTTTTGCCAAGACTTCCATGACCCTAAGTATTGTTACACATATACATGTCATGTGGAATTGTCTAAAAGGGGAAAATCACCTCTACCTCCAACAAAAAACAAACTTGCTTCCACTTCCAAAAATAACCAAGTAAACATGGAAGACTCTATCCCCTGTGATGCCGATCCTCTTGCTTTTGGAAGCTTTGCTATAGAAACTAGGAGCCAGGTCCCTAAAACCACTCCGCAAGGGGTGGAAGAGGCCAAAAGAGACCCCAAGGACAATGAAAAGGGAAAACTTCCCGCAAAAGGTAGATTACCTTCCCCTATAAGGAATAGGATTCCCTGGATCCCAAACAAGGAAAACTTGCCTAATAACCCACCGCCCTATTTCCTAACACCGATGCCTTACAATGTCATTAAATATCTAGTGAAGGTTCTCACCCACATGAAATTATTAGTTACTCTTCGAACACCCGCTTAGTTTGAAAACCTTTCACGTGTTCTACAAGCACCCCTTACTCCACGAAAAAAACATAGACTTCCTCTTTCTAAAGAGTCCACTTCTCAAACTAGGGAAGCATATGATGTTATTGATTTAGACCCTGGTGTTCCTCCTTTCTATATCTTAGTTTTGATTTTTGATTTTGTGCTCCATAACTATGTCGCTGACACAGGAGTGAGGCACAATGTCATGCCTCTGCGAGTTATGAGAAGATTGGGTCTTGAATGCACAGTCCCATGTAAAGACCTGTTAGCTTTGGATTCTAGGACTATAGAAACCATCGGTTACATTAAAGACTTATCCATTGCTTACGACCAAGCTCCAGAGGTGAGCATGCTCATAAACGTGATCATAGTAGATATACCTGAAGCATATGGCATGCTTTTAGGGAGGGAGTGATCCACCAAAGTGAAAAAGGGTCATTACTTCATGGAGGGGACCCACTTCACCTTTCCCCATAAGGGTGTTGAAGTAGTCATTAGGAGGGAACCAAAGTACCGATAGCAGGTTGTACCTGCCTCCTATAATACGAAACATGTGTCTTTTCAAGATACAGGTATGGGTACTTATACTATGTTATCTGAGGAAGATGCACATGTCCCTCCTTTTGAGTTGGAAGAAGTGGCATGGAGTATGGATTTTGATGGTGCTAAATCCAAGAATGGATTTGGGGCTGGGGTCCTTTTGTGTGATTCCAAGGGAAACGCAATCCCTTTCTCTTTTTGGTTAGAATTACCTAACACTAATAATATGGCTGAATATGAAGCCTTAGTTCAAGGCCTCCAAAAGGCCTTAGGCTTAGGAATATGCCATTTATTGTTGAGTGGGGATTCTGAGTTGGTTGTGAATCAAATTCGAGGTAAATCTGAAGTTCACAACCCACGCCTCAAACAATACCACCGAAGGGCTAAGGAACTTATTGAGAAGTTCTTATATTTCAACATTCAAGTCGTGCCTAGGGCCACAAACCATGTATCTGATACTTTGTCCTTGGCTGGTTCTTGTTTCACCTCGGATTTCGTAAGGTCTATTGAATATATACAAGTCCATATTTTACATAGACCTGCGTTACCTGATAATGTTGATTCTTGGCAAGTTTTTGATACTGATGAACAAATATTTAGATTCCTTCAAAACAAGGAGGAGTTTGAGTATTTACATATCAACCATGAGTTGGAAGAGGAAACAAGTAAGATCCCCCCTAGTTTGAAGACAAATAAGATCCCCCCTAGTTTGTTAGTATTGGAATCCATGTTTGATTCCAATGATGCCACTACTTTTGTGCCTAGTATTGATAGCAAATTAGTTAGGAAGGTGCAAGAATCTATACCTACTAACCTGGGAACTGAGAAAGATCCAAAACTGGTTTATATAGGTACACAGTGTTCCCCTTATGAGATTGCTCGGTTCATGAAACTCTTGACAGAGTTCAAGGATGTTTTTGCTTGGTCCTATCAAGACCTCAAGGTTTTCGATATGCATGAGATAGTCCATGCCATACCCATAATCCCTGATTTGAAATCTTACAGACAGAGACAGAGAAAAAACAACCCTGCTTTGGAACAAACAATTAAAGCTAAATTGGACAAGATGGAAGCATCCAGGGTCATTTACCATGTTTGTTACTCACAATGGGTATCTAATTTGGTTCCCGTTAAGAAGAAAACTGGCAATATTCATTTGTGTATCTCCTTTCGACATTTGAATAGATGTGTCCCTAAAAGAAAACTACCCTGTCCCACCTATGGAAGAGATTCTCCAACAAGTCTCCGGGTATCAAATGATGTCCCTTTTGGATGGTTTCTTAGGTTACAATTAGATAGCCCTCAATCCTTCTGATAGTCATAAAACCACCTTCACCACTCATTGGGGAACCTATACATATAACAAGATGCCTTTTGGATTGATTAATGTTGGGAATGCTGGGAGCACCTTTCAACATTCCATGTCCATTGCTTTCAGAGGATTATTGGGTAAGGTCATTGTGGTTTACTTCGATGACCTCACAGTCTTTTCCGAAGAACGGAGTAGTCATTTTGATCACCTTAGGCAGGTTCTCCTTAGATGTCGTAGGTTTGGCATATCTTTAAATCCTAAGAAGACCATTTTTTGTGTTACGGAGGGAAAACTTTTGGGTCACATCGTCTCTCGAGAAGGTGTAAAAGTTGATCCTGGGAGGGTGGTAGCAATCAAAAAGCTTCCCTTACCTTCCAATAAAAAGGTAATGCAATCTTTCTTTGGAAAGATAAATTTCCTGAGACGCTTCATTCCTGATTTTGCTCAAGTAGTTAAACCTCTAAATCAGCTTATGAAGAAAGACATTTGGTTCAAATGGGACCCCCCTACCCATCAGGCTTTTGAATCCATTAAGCAAGCCATTGGTTTTTCCCCTCTATTAGTCAGTCCTGATCCCTCTAAGGACTTTGTCATGTACACTAATTCGTCAGAGGAGACAATTTCTGCAATCTTGTTGCAAAAGGATCATGAGGAAAATCTTAGGCCAATCGCCTTCATGAGCCAAAATTTGAAACCCCACCAAATGAATTATTCTCCACTGGAGAAACATGGTTATTCCTTGTATAAAGCATTGGAACAAGTTTGAAATTACATCCAAGGCCATAAAGTTCAGGTTTTTGTGCCTACCTCTCTCTTAGTCACTGCTTTGAATCAAACCGAATTGCATAGTAAGTGGTCCAAATGGATCATGCGCATGCAAGAGTATGAATTGGAAATTAAGATGATGAAAACCATTAGGTGGATAGGGCTGGTTGGATTGCTAACCCGATCCCATCCCTCAGTCATAGTTGAACCACCTCAAATAGATGACTTGATTGTTTTCGAAGAACTGGTTAATGAAATTGAGTTAGCCTCACAACCATGGTACAGACCTATCATATATTTCCTAATCAATGGTGTGTACCCACTAGACATGGATACTAAAGCCAAATGAACACTTCATTTACAAATTGTCCGATACGTTTTACAAGGCCAAATCCTTTACCAAAGAATTCTTGATGGGATTTTGTCACGATGCTTAACTCCTAATCAAGCCCAAATGGCACTTGAACAATGCCATTCCGGGGTTTGTGTAGGTCACTTTTCAGCCAAAACCACTGCAGCAAAAGTTCTACATGCAGGTTACTTTTGGCCTTCACTCCACAAAGACGCCCATTTACTTGTTCAAAAATGTGAAGCTTTCCAACGCTTCACTAGGAAGCAAAAGTTGGCTACCTTACCTCTTAGACCTATTGAAGTCCAAGTCCTTTTCGCAAGATGGGGCATGGACTTTACTAGACCGATTTCACCGCCATCCAATGCTGGTCATGTATTCATCTTAACAGCCACAGACTACTTTACAAAGTGGGCTGAAGCAATCGCTCTTAGGAATCCTACGAGTCAACAGGTGGTAGAATTCAATGAACGTAACATTTTATCCCATTTTGGGACCCCTTCCATGATATTAACTGATAATGGATCAGATTTCATGTCTGATGTCATGTTACACCTTGGTGTTACATATGGTATCCAAGTTTTTTGATCTTCCACCTATTACCCCCAAGGTAATGGTTTGGCCGAATCAATGAATAAAAATCTGATTCGAATCCTTAAGAGGACAGTCAAGGATAACAAGTGTGATTGACACACAAAGTTAAACTTTGCTTTATGGGCTGATCATATAACTCCAAAGACAACAATGGGTCAAAGTCCTTACACTCTGGTGTATGGTGCTTCTGCTATCCTGCCTGTTCACTTACAAATTCCAGCCTTGAGGTTGGCTATTGCTGAGGTAGAAGAGGATTTCCAACCCTTACAAAATCATTTAGACACACTCCTCGAATTAGAAGAGGTAATAAAGGATGCATTCCAACACCTCCAAAAGAAGCAAGATATTGTTAAGCGTTCCTTCGATAAAAGATCCACAATTGAAAAATATGTTCCTGAGCCGGATGCGACAGACACTACAAATCTTGATGCATGGAAAAAAAAAGTGGCAAAGGTGAGGAGGATTCTGTTGGAGGGAGTACGAGACCACATTTTCTCAAGTCTCCATGGGAAAACCGCACCACATGCAATGTGGAAGGTTTTGACGAATCTGTTCCAAAACAGTAGCGACCATAGGAAATTGGCGCTCAAAGATAAAGTTAGGAAGATCAAGATGGAGAAGGGAGACTCCATTCCAAAATATCTCACGAAGTTTGTCCAATGTCAGGATGAGATTGGAAGTGTGGGAATAACAGTCACTGATGATGATTTGGTAATCTTGGCTCTCCTAGGACTTCTCAAGAGTTGGCACAGTTATCAAGACTCTGTCAATGGAAGGGAAAAATTGCCAGATTGGGAATGACTATGGTCAGATCTAGTGCAGGAGGAGTTCAGGAAGAACACCAGAGATGGATCTTATTCAAAGCATGACGATTAAGAGGATTGTTCTTTGACTTCCAAGGCAAGGAAAGAGAAAGGGAAGAAATTCCATTCAAAATCCGAGTCTAAAGTCAAGAATCTAGATTTGTCCAAAGTAAAGTGTTTTCACTGTCATGAACATGGGAATCTCGCTACTAACTGTCCGCAGAAGAGGAAGAACAAGATGGTTGTTGGAGCTGCAATTGGTGAGGCTCTTGTCTCACAATTTAAACTTGACTTCTCTTTGATCGCATGCATGGATTCAAGTGCATCGGGATTGGTATGGTATTTGTATAGTGGCACTTCCTACCACATGACGGGAGATAAAGATTCTTTCAGAGACTTGGAGGAGAAAGATATCAGGATGCATATAGATATGGGTGACGATGGAGGGTATAGTGTGACTAGAATTGGTACCATTACCTTTCAAAGGGAGTCAGGTAAACCATTTCAATTGAAAGATGTTATGAATGTTTCAGGTCTGAAGAAAAACCTGGTCTTAGTCACAATGTTGGAGGACAGAGGCTATGCCATTGTTTTCAGTGGTGGAAAATATTTCCTACAACACAAAGTAATGGGTCAAGTCAAGAATATAGGGATTAGAGTTAAGAATCTCTACAAGCTAGAGGTAGATGACTGCGGTACCATGGTGGGCAAGGAATAAAAAGTGGTGAGTCGGGATGAGGGAGAATTATGGAAAAAGAGATTGGGCCATCTTCATCATGGAGCCTTGAAGATCATGCAGAAAATATCTACTAAACTTCCAATGGGAACACTTGCTCTGTTAGATCAGTGAAAGGGGTGCACCCTAGGGAAGTATGTAAAGTCCACTTTTCATGAAAAGGAAAACCATGCTTTGGTGATCTTGGAGAGAATTTGCATAGACATGTGTGGACCATTCTCAGTTGCTTCAACAAAAAAACATAGGTATTATGTTATTTTTGTTGATAACGTTTCTCATAAATGTTGGATATTCTTCATGCAAAAGAAGGTTCAAACATTCTCAAAGTTCTGTGAGTTTAAAGCATTCGTGGAGAAAGAGTCGGGGAAGCAAGTGAAAGCTATAAGGAGTGATAATGGTGGAGAATACATCTCTAACGAATTCAAAAAATTCTGCAACAAAGAAGGAATTCGAAGAGAACTCATAGAACCTTATAACCCACATCAAAATGGGGTTGCAAAGAGAAAGAACAAAATGATCATGGGTGCAACCCGAGTGATGTTGCATGATCAGGGCCTACCAATGCATTTGTGGGTAGAAGCGTGCAATACTGCGGTTTATGTGCAGAACCATTGTCCTCATAGAGTACTTTTCATGAGTACACTTGAAGAAGCTTTCACTAGTAAGAAACCTGATGTTTCACATTTTAAGATTTTTGGCTCATCTATTTATGTGC
>JASDQU010437566.1:11163-27986 GCA_032191745.1 Picea mariana | reverse complement strand
ATAGGATAAACATAGCTTAAACTTGCACCAAGGTCAATTAAAATAGAGACATATTTCTTATTTATCTTACCTTCAACTTCTACCATGGAAGAATGATAGTCACCTTGTCGATTTTCCAAGGTCGCATTAATCTTGTGATTGTATCTTTCCATTCCATTAACTGTTACTGCCTCCTGAATATTATGCACCAGTGAATTTCTATTATTTTTCAAAGAGAAATCTCTATACAGGTGAGGTTCCTTGCAATCCCAACATTGCAATGATGGTATGGCTGGTTTGTTTACTGAATCAGTTGGTATACTGTTGTTCTGAACTAATACACTTTTTTGTTTTCCATTGAACTTGTTATGTTTAACTGGTGCACTGTGAGATGCATGGTGTGGGTACTTAAATTGTTTCGTTCTAGGATCAAACTTAGTATTTATGTTCTTATCTTGCCACGTTTTCATATTTTCAGACCTTTGTTTAAACTAGGTATAACACAATTTAGCATGTTTTATTACCTGATCCATCGTTTTAGGATTAAGAAACCCAATTTTATCCTTATATGTTTGAGGCAAGAAACTCATGAACCATTGTACCTTTTCTTTCTCTTCTCTAAGTTAAGGTACATATCTCATCAAATTTACAAATTTGGTAACAAAATATTCAATGGTCAATTGTCCTAGCTTAAGGTCATGAAAATCCTTAGCCTTTTCATCTAAATACCTTTCATTTAAGTATTTTTGTTTAAAGTATTTCTTAAATATTTTYCAAGTGAGTTCATTGCTYCTAATTTTGTTTACTATCTTTTTTTCCTTCCACCAAATAGAAGCTTTCCCATTCAAATGATATACCTTCAATMTTTCCCTTAAGTTCCAAGAATAATTATAAATATGGAAATATTTCCCCATGTTTAGGAGCCAATCTTTTKCTCCTTCTTCAGTTTCCCCATCAAAAYTGGGTTGTCCGATTTTTTAAAATTCACTAGTCAATTCAGTTGTATGCCATTTTCTTTTCTTGTTTTTAGGTGATTTATTTTGCAATGTGTTGTCTTCGGAAATATTATTTCTATTTTCCTCAACCATCGATGCTACTTCATCACTAAACATTGGGTGTTCCCTTCACTTATGAGATTCATCATTAGAGACTTACTTATTGGCATTACTAGAGGTTTGTCCTACATTCTTATTCTGTTTCATCTCAGTCATATTTTTGAGTAAAGTTTCGTTTAGTTCCTCTTGCTGTCTACTTGCTTTCAACAATTTTTCATTGTTTTCTTTGATACTCTGCAACTTAGCCTTTATACTTCTCATGGTTTCAAGTAGCTCTAATGAATTATTTTGAGGCTATTCATTGTTCAAATCTACATACATTTCAGGTCCAATTGGTGTTGTTTTTCCAGTTTCGTCAACCATGGTGTTTGATGTTGTTTCTGACAAGTGAAAAACAAATTTTATGTTAATATTATAGTTTTATGTAATTCTGCAATAATTTCCTAAATTATTAATGAAACAATTTAAATGGATTGAGCCCATAAGGACCTAGTGTTTGGAACCTACTTTGATACATTTGTAACATCACCCCAACTGGATTTTTGTTTTTTTTAAATACGACACCTCTAATCATTATTTCATCATTGATATTGTTAATATTATTGGTTGGCCCCAAGGTGAACAATACTACTCTTAATATTTTCTTTTTACATGATAGGTTAAAAGGTCTTAAGCAACAACACTCGTTGAATATTTTTCATGCCCAAAGGAAAAGTATTTTAAATTCACTTGTTTAATAGATGGATATCCAAAGTTTGGTTGTTCATTATCTAGCATTGATGATAAAGTAACTCTACTTACTTACCTTCGTCGTGACTTCTTCTAGGTTATGGTTCTCAGAATGGTAGTGGCGCACACCAACCCTTACACAGGTATATCATTTGGTCATGTTAGTATTTAACACTTACTCCTTCATTTCTATTGGTACTCTTAAGGATGGATAAACCATGAATCACCTATCCTAATATTGAAACCCCCCTTGATCTCAAGTGTAGAAATCATATTTCTTTACAAGGTTATTATTCTTGGTTCACCCACGATTTATTCATAATCTCATTGGCATAGTTTTTAATACATAGATTTTTATTTCATTATTTTTGCAAATATTGTTCATTAAGGTTGGTTGTCATTGATGTCAACCCTTGACGAAAGTCCAGTAGTGAATTTCGATAGCACAAAGGTTGGGGTAATGGACCTAAGGTTGTTTCATGCATAATGATATGAGTTTTAATATATTTTAAAGTAATACTATTCTATATGGATATTACATGTCATTCCATTTTCGGTGGTATGTGGAACGTCACATAACTCCTCACAGTTAGAGAGTTATGTCCATGAGAAGTTGGAGAACCTAGGTTTGGGCAATGGACCCAAGTTTGTTTGATGAATAATGGTATGAGTTTTGATATATTTTTAGGTGTGACTATTCTATATGGATAGTACATGTTATGCCATTTCTGGTGGTATGTGGAACATCACATAACTCCTCACGGTTTGAGAGTTATGGCCTTACAAAGTTGGAGGACCTCATATGTCATCTAGAAGCCCCAAAAGGTCAAAGTAGTCAAAGTGGTTTAAGAGATTTTAGAAGGTAAATAATAAAGTGAAGTGATGAGTGTACTAATATTCAAAGTGAATACAAAATAAATTATTTAAATAATAAATTTAATAGAGAAATTAGAAGTGGGTTAACCATAAAATAAGGAAAGTGGGCAAAGTGACATAGAAGATGCTTCTAAGGAAGCTACTTGGAGAGTATAAATAATAGGCAAGGCTCTCTCATTTCATATTACACTTGAGAATATTGAATACCTATAGGTGACTGAGGTAAACAAAGGATATCTAAGCTAAATTTCAGAGGGAAGGTGAAGAAAAGAAGGCCATAATTCAAGGAAGGATAAATTCTTTTGATGATGCTTTCTAAGGTATGATTTTTACAGGTCATCTCACCATTTTCGCAATAACTTTTTCTATAGAATGATTCAGACCGTGAAATGGATAGGCCATTGAGGAAACATATCTAAGCATCTATAGTAAACATTTCATCTTGTGGGTCACTGTATTTTTGGAGTTACACTCCGTGGAAAATATGGTTTATGGCTAGTCCTGAAACTAGTCTAAAATGGGTGTTTTAGGTACAAATGTCATAACTTCTTCATAATAGATCCAAATTAAGTAAGACAAAATGTGTTGGTTATAGTACATTATTTAGTATTTTTTCAAACATTTTCAGATTGATTCAACAAATATTCTGTGCGGGCACACTCTACAAGGTCTCTCTCTAGAATAAGCCAGAATTTAGCAAGGTATGCCATTTTTTCTATAACTCATTTTTGAGAGGTTCCAAGTAGTGACACCTGGAGGAATTGCATAAAAAAACTGAAGAACATTATGTACTATTTTTAGATCTTTATTCATTATAGGTACATAGTTATGCTTATTTCAAGTTAGGGTTGTTGACTAATCCAAAACTAGTCATGTGAGACTAAAGAAAAGGTTGATGAAAATGCTAGTCTCTTGTTGTGAAAGTTAAGGAAGGTTTGTAGGTATGTGATCATATACAACAGGTCTATTAAAGAGCTACAAATCATATTTGGATGATGAAATTGATGAGAGATTTTGGTTAAGCTACATGTTGGGTACATGGTTGAGACAAGTAGTTGATGAGTTGGCACATACATGAGGTGTATAGTTGATGATGTTGGTAAATATTGATGAGTAGTTGACACATGATTGGTACATACTTGGTACATGGTTGGA
Organism: Picea mariana; assembly: GCA_032191745.1. Taxonomy (NCBI): domain Eukaryota; kingdom Viridiplantae; phylum Streptophyta; class Pinopsida; order Pinales; family Pinaceae; genus Picea; species Picea mariana. The sequence goes on along the minus strand of JASDQU010437566.1, from coordinate 24,192 downwards.
TGCACTTGTTTATGGTACAATTTTATTACAGTTTGTTTGGTACAGGTTGGTGCATGGTTGATGCACTTGTTTATGGTACAGGTTGATTACAGGTTGAGGTATAGGTTGATGCATGGTTAAGCTTTATTGGTACAGGTTTACAATGGTATATCTCACAGTGATAGTGTAATAGTGATTCCATCATTCTACTTCTACTTCAGGGCAGTTGGATGGGGAAAGGACAGGTCGTTGTAGCCACCTTCCGGTTGTAGTTGGAGAACATAGGGGGTTGTAGCCTCCTTCTGGTTGTAGCCAGAGAATAGGGGAGTTGGATATTCCCTCAGGTTGTAGAATGAGAAACAAGGGGATTGAAGCCTCCTTCTAGTTGCAGTTGGAAAACAAAGAAACTTGACGCTTCCAATGAATATAATTCTTCAAGACATATAAGAAAAAAAAATCCGTGGTTTTCTCCCGCTTTGGGCTTCCATGTAAAACACTGGTGTACTATGTATGTGTATGATTTTTCATTTTTTCATTTATTATTTACTTTGTAGTTATTGGATGATAATGCTACATTGATATAACACTTGGATTATATGGTTAAAAATGATTAAATTTCTCTATTACTGATTCAACCCCCCTCTCAGTAATCCAACAAATATAATACCAATGAAACAACAATCATGCTCATATGACATTCACAAAACCATTTCACTTAGGTTATGGCTCCTTGATTGATTCGACCTTCATGGAAATGAAAGACCATTAAACACGCTTGTACTCCACGCATCCTCTACTTACCTACCACTGTCAATCTACAAGTCTAATGGCACTAAGGCCATGTGAACGTTGTTACCTCAGAGAACTTCACCAACCAAAACCTCACCACATGTTCAGTTCATGGAGGGTTTAATAAATCAAACCCAAAATTACCTATTGTTGACAATCATGCCATTACTGGCCATTACTTGGATTCTCGTGCTACCAAGGTTGCAATGTAGGAAAGTTGTCGATCACCGAGACGTTACCTCTCTTTTTTTTGTTGTATCTCTCAACCAAAAACAACCTCGGTGTGGTTCTTACATAGGTTCCTCACTTTGTTTTCTCGTATGAATAAATTCACCCGTAAGTATTTCTCTAAGAGTTTTCTATAAGGCCTACCACAAGCATTGTCACCTGCGTTCTAATTATATTTATTTTTATGACTAGGTATTCAAACCCACTCTAACTTAGTGATAATGCTTGGTGGAACATGCCACCCACACATGACCCAATACGATACGATACGATAATATTTATCTGTTTTTATAGGGGCTAGGTACTATACGATACCTAGGATAAGACTCTCAGTTAAGCGTAGACATGTTTAACCCACAACCTGTCCAAACTCAGGGTTTCAAACTGAAAATTAGAGGTAACAAATATATCATTGTCGACTCAAGCAAGTCAGTCGTTCCTTAGGATTTTTACTATTAATTTAATGGGTTTTGACCACCACTATGATTGACGTAGTTTTCATTACAGTTTTCAATGGTTCCTAACCACGCCTATATTTATGCATAACTCCTTTGTAACTGTCGACATGACTTTCTAGGTTTAAGAGTCGACCATGTCTGTACAAGGAATCTAAAGAATTCAAATTATTATTTTTATATTACCTATGTGGTAGTTCCACTCGTTTGCTGCATGGACAAGTTGATATACTTCGAGGTTGATTATGTAGCTACAAAATGTCTTAATATGTAAGTTTCATTCTTGATGATTATATATATAGAACGTTTACCCATTTATTTCTACTTCTTGGAAGTAATAAAGATAGTCGAGTCTATGGCTACAATTTCTCTGCATGTTGATGTTATTCTATTTGAGTAACAAGAAATTTGATTATTTTTAAGATAATACAAAATTTTGTTCTTGTGTCTATGCTTTACACAATGAATATTTCCCTTACCATGTTTTTTTACTACAATCAAATATTACTCTTGTTAATATATTTCTATGTTAAATGCAGATAAAAATATTGAGAGATAAAACATTTAAAACTCTCTGTAAATAATGATAGTAATAGACTAGCTAAAGATTTTATGATTATATGTCACTCTTTATTATTTTCTTGTATAAGGGTTTTACCTAGAAATATAATATTAATAAAATAATCCATAACAAAAATATTAGCTTCAAACTAGTATGAAAATTATTTCACCAATCATCTAAATTGTAGATATTAGAGATAATAATTCTAAAGAAATTATTTGACAAAACTTTAATACACATATATGAATTGCAAGTCTTTACTGGGAAAAAATAGGGAGAGAGTCCAACTCCTCCCAACCATAGACTAGAGTAGCTACAGTCTACTAACTCTGGTCACCCCCAAGCCAAATACTTTATTCCACAAGAAAAATGAGAATGCTAAGAACCTTCTCTAGGTAATTTCTAGAACTTGGCTCTTTCTTAGAACCACTGATTTATAATTTTGCACAAGTACTCAAACAACATCCTATTTACACCATACTTGTTTTTATTCTCACTTGTTTTACCAAGGTAAGAATAATAGACTTCCTAGGTCTTTGTTGGAGAAATTTCTATTTTTGACACACTAGTTCAGTGGGAGTTAACTGACTAGTTCTATTTTAGACTTTCTATTTTAGATCATCACTATTATGTTATTATACATGCATGCATTTTGCTATTATGGAATGCTATGTCCTATATATGAGTGTATTCCACTCATTCATTGTATCATATTGATCATCATCTATGTATAAATCATAAGCTCATTCGAGCAGTGTGAATATATTTTCTCATTCTTCCATATTGAATCTCACTTCCTTTCTTGATAAGCTTTGTTTGTACTTGCTTTAGCTAGATCTCTTGTGTAGTTTTTGATGAAACATTGACATGGTATCAGAGCTACGTTGCTTGGAGAAATCCATACAAGCTAGATAATAATGAAATCAAAGTTTCGACAAACAAATCAATGTAACAGACATGGTCACACCCTCTCCATGTTGAAAGGAGCAACCGTCGCACCCAAAATTATGAATTTTTCAAATTTTGGGTTGGTCACACCCTAGACACTAGAAAAGGGTCACCAAATCGCTTCCAATACACTGGAAAAAGGGAATTTTAAATTTTTTAGTTTGTCACACCCTAGACACTGGAAAAGGATGACCAGGTCGCTCCCAATACACTAGAAAAGGGTGAACAACCAAAACTGGTCACTCTATCTCTTAAGTGAAGGTGTGGCCGCCTCTAAAAACACCTTTTTGTTTGCAGTGATTTATCCCAAAATATTCACTTTTTGGGGAAACAGTCTGCCAAAGAAGTAAATCAACCCATTCTGCAAGTGGGTTTTCAATCATTCGGTGATATTCCTCATTGTTTTCTCAGAAATTAAGTTGGAAGATTATCTCCTGAAATTAATACAAATTTTAACTTAAAGTGCCCTTTCTGCAGTGATTTCCCAGTTTTTCACTTGCAGTTCGAGAGTGAATTTTTACGGGTTCTTAGAAATAGTGGGAGATATGGATAACAAACCTATTATACAGTCAAAATTTGTGTTAATCCTCACACCATACAATTATTTTGATTGGAATCCCAAGGAAGAATTCCAACTCATAAAGAAAGTACTGTACAACTTGACAACAGGTAGATAAACAAAACCTACATGAGCAATTGAGAAGATGAGATGGGTGAACTGAAAGGATGAATCCACAAGACTTATTCTTGAATTGATTTCAATTGATCTATGGTTTCATGTTTCTGCATGAAAGACTCCAAACGAGATCTAGACTACCTTGGAAAGTCTATTTTGAAAGCAGGATTAGATGAGAGGTCATATGCTTGAGGTAGAGTTGAATACTTTGGATCCTAAAAGTTTTGATAATATACATGATTTATTTACTAAGTTTAAATATTTGATATTGATATTATCATATTGCGGTATTAATAAGTCTAAGCAATTGGACCAACTTATTCTAACAATCTTGGCCAAGCTAGGACCAAAATATTATGTCTATGTTTCCACTTTCCATTCAAGAAGGTATCTCATGAGTAGGGAAAACTCATTATATGGGCCTAATCAAGGATCCCAAAGCTCATGAACTCACCATGCATGATGGAAAAGGAGGTATAGTCCAAACCCTTCAACGATTCTTCAGGTTCCAAAGACTCTTCAGATTCCAAGAAGAATAAGAAGGAAAAGAAATGCACTTACTGCAATAAATCGAATCATGAAGAATTCACATGCATGAAAAAACATATCAATCTTATGGCACATGCACTTCAATAGAACAACCTTGGAAACTTCATTCCAAAGGTAGTCAAGAAGCATATGGAAGAAGATCATGCTCCTAAGAAAGGTAATCAACATGCTCTTGTTGCAATTAATTCCTCATCTAATTCATGGACTATAGATTATGGTGCATCCCATCATATGGAAGTGAAATAGGAAGTTTTCTATTCTCTGATTTCATGCTCTAGACCCCCTATTCTCCTGGGGGATGATACTCCAGTAGCAGTAGCAAGAGAGGGGAGAGTGGAACTCCATAATGGAAATTTTGAGAATGTTTTACATGTTCCAAAGATTTCTATGAATATGCTCTCAATTTTTTAGATCACTTATTATGGTAAAAATGATGAATTTACATCAGATTCAGTTTTAGTAATTGACATGCATGACAATTCCATCATTGCAATTGGTGAGGTGGATCGCAAGTCAAGGGTGCATAAATTCACTAAGTTTTCTGACGATGAATCGTCTTTTCTACTCACACGTAATGAGAGTAATTTTCATGCACCTCCAGTGCAACATGCATATACTCTTGTGCTTCTATAAGTTTTAGACATCAGTGATAATTCTATACACTTAGATTATGTACATGTAAATAAGTACATAGTACAGCCAGATAACAAGCCAGTGTCAAAGCTTCAACAGATGCCTAAGAGGGCACAATTCACACTTTAGGAATTAGATGTTCTTTCAGGGAATCCATTGGATTTGAGGAGGACACAATCTTATCATATGGAGCCTTCTCATGTACCTTTATCTTCTGAACCAATGATTCCCATGCATTGCTATATGGTTCAATTTTCTGATCCAAAGACCTACAATGAGGCTGTGGGAAATCCATTATGGAAAGAAACCATGCAGAAGGATAATGACTCACTCCTAAAGAATCAGACATGGGATCTGATTCCACTTCCACTAGAAATAAATATTTTCAGGTGTATATGGGTCCACAGGATCAAGAGGTACAAGGATAGACAGGTTGCCAAAGGACTTCATCATATCCATAAATAGTTCTACATATTCACGAATACTTTTAGTGAGAAAAAGTTGCAAGCTTTGTAGGATCGTCTTAGAGTGAAGAACACGGTTTCCTAGCAACTTCATTTTCTTCTTTTGATGCATTGTCTTTTGAGGGGGGCGGGGGAGAGGTTTGTTCCCACGTGGTTTTCCCTCTTTCCTCATTTTTATTCAGTGCTCATTAGTTGCATTTTACATGAGTACCTAATATGTCCTAATAGAGGGGACTCATTTTTTCCTCCATAGTGATGTTCAGGGGGGTGTTGGAGAAATTTCTATTTTCGACACACTAGTTCAGTGGGAGTTAACTGACTAGTTCTATTTTAGAATTTCTATTTTGTATCATCAATATTATGATATTAAGCATGCATGCATTATGCTATTATGGAATTTTATGTCCTATATATGAGTTTATTCCAGTCATTCATTATATCATATTGATCATCATCTATGTATCAATCATTAACTCATTCGAGTAGTGTGAATATATTTTTTCATTCTTCCATATTGAATCTCTCTTCCTTTCTTGATAAGTTTTGTTTGCACTTTCTTTAGCTAGATCTCCTGTCCAGGTTTTGATGGAACATTGACAGTCTTTTATTTCCTTTTCCAGATAGCCTTCTCCCTAACTCTTGGGAGTCTTGGCCTAAATTCTTGCTAGATTGTTTCCTAACCTCCCACACTCTTGGGGGTAGGCTCACACTTTTCCTCAATCACTTTTACTCTGGTAGTTTCTACCATTTTTTCACTTTTCCTATGGAATAAATTATTTCTCTTATCATAGTTGGGTTCTCTCATTAATTTATCTCAAGTAATTTTGAATAAAATAAAATTAAAAATAACATTTACATAAAAAAATTAACTATCAATTATCTATCACGATAAAAAATGTTAATCAATTTTTTTCCAATGTCATAATTCGATAACCAAAACCACATAAATTTACTCAAATATTTAATTTGGAGGGAGGTTAAAAAAGGATACCTTGAAGGTCGGGGTGTACTAGGAGTGTCTCAACTACTTGAATGGAATTGAGTTGGTAAATCATGCCAGAGTGACCTTTTTTGAGTAACTTTTCCACGCTGTGGGAATTGATAATCTACAGGGAACCTGTTATAATTCCAAGGTATTTATATTATTGACATTCCTATTGGAATTGCATGGTTAAATCCTTAAAATCCATGGTTACGGGGCCAATAGTTTGTAACCATTCAACACCAAGAACAATGTCACAACCACCCATGTCAATAGAAAACATGTAATATTTCAGGTAATATTGACCAATTTGCAAGTGCACATTTTCACAATGCCCCCCACATTTAATGCAACCACCATTTTCAATCATGATTTGAAAATTGTTGACAACAAATATATAGAAATCGACCTCTTGAGAAAGGTGGCGATGAATGAAATTATGAGTTCTTCCACTGCCAACTAGGATGATGAATTTCCAGTGTTTAATGTAACCAATCAATTTGGGGCTTTGAGGAGTAGAAAAAAAAGTGAGAGCATTCAATGAAATCATTGGTTCAACTTCAGGAGGATCAACGAGAGGTGAAATATTATCTGTTTGGGGTTGCTTGACTTCAGGAGACACCTCAACATATTCATGAGAAACATCCTCTGAAATGGCCATAAAGAGTTTATATTATTTACACTTGTTCCCTAGAAATTAATTGTCATCATAATTATAGCAGAGACCCTTGAGTTGGCGTTCATCCATTTATGCCCGTGTTAATTTTTGAACCTTAAGAGGAGTGGCCTGAGGGGTAGGTGTGGTGGGTTTAGGGTGGGGAAAAAAAGAGGGTTTTCTCCTTTGGGCCAAGATGACCTATTGTGCCTCCTTGGAACATTTGGTTTCTTCCAAGCAAGTTTCAGGGCGATCCATTATGACATGAGCTCGAATTCCATCCTTGAGGCCACTTATAAAACATTCTGTGAAAAACGAATCTACCATTCCCTCCGTTCATAAATACAAGTGATCAAAGAAATAAATATCACTTGTAAAGTACTAGATGTAATGTAATATGAAAAAACATGAATATTTAGAAGATATCAATGAAATAAAAAAATATTGAGAAAAGCAATACTAGAAATAATACCTTTATTCAAAGAAAGAAATGTTTGCTTGCCTCTTCAAGGGGGAAACTTCTAACAGAGCATAGCTCTATTATAATAATTCTAAATACAAGATTTATCATGCCTCCTACCTTTATTTATATTAATTCCATCTTCTAAAGAATATTCTATAGGAAGATATTTCTATAAGAAAAAGCTTCTATTAGGTCTTCTTACATTGACTTGTTCACAATTATTAAATAGGCCTTACTAACTAATGTTGGCCTTTATTACATGGAAAATATATTTATTCCTTATTAACTAATGTTAGCCTTTATTAGATGGAAAATTTATTATTCTATCTGCGTGAGGAGTTAGGTCTCTAACATTAATACATTCCTTCTAGAATATGATGTCTTCATCACTAATGACGAATATTAGATCGTTTTTTAAAACAAACCCTATCATCCAAGCTAATATCTATCACATTCTCATCTTTCAAAGGAGAATATTTCCATTTGAATACATTTATATCCCATTACTAGAATCTTATACTAGACACTCCTCATTGAAGGACCTCCTTAGGAAAATGGAACAAAGATTGGGTTGTTAGAGCTTCAAGTTTCTAACTTTAGCTCACATAGTAACCCTCATCAAATAAATCCTTCAATCCCTTCTTTTATACGACTTTTGATCTGGTACAACTATAAGGAAAGTCTTTTTTTCTATTAATAAAATCCAAATATCCTATCTGAGGGAGCATATAGGAAAATGAATTAGGTGTTGGTGTCCTAGGAGCAAGTCTTCCTACCCAAATTTCTTTGAGGCCTAGGAATTAGAGACATCAAAATTATGAACCAAATCATAAGAGGAAAATATGGTGGTGCCAGATGAAAAAAACCAAATATTATGGCCAAGGATATGGAAAGAAAAGTGTGCCAAGGAATACATATATAAAAACCTTGTCAAACTAGATGAGCAGATTGGAGGCTCACTTAGATGGACAAATGATTGGAAAAATAAGGACCTGGTAAAACAATTTAGTTTTTGGGAACTCAAGGATATAAAATTATCACTTTTATGGGAAGACATGTGGTAGTATAGACCAATCTTGTAATCAAACTCTAACCTTAGGGGTATACATCAACACCTCCTAGCCCAACACAATGGAATTGTAAAATAATATTGGGAGAATCCCTTTCCATGCAAACAACAACCCCAAATTTGGATTAGGTGGAGGTCCCCATCCACATGGCTAGAAACCTTAACAAAGGTTGAGAAGAAACAATTTTGGGACACAACACAAAGCAAGGGAATCAAGCTTAGAAAGGGGCACAACATCCTAAGATGAGGGTTTATTTTTTAGGAACTAATATAGTGCATAGACTATCTCCTAACTATCATGAACCTAGAGGAATAAATATCTCAACTCTCAAAATAAACCTAGCAATATCGCGGCCCAATGTAGCAACCTTTTCATGGAAGGTAGAAAAAGTAAATTTTTTAACTTGGAAAAAAATTGAATACATTGAGTGACCATCATGCGTAAGCAGGCCAAGAAACAAGTAAACAATGGTATTTTTTATTCAATTTGAAAGAAACACTCAAAGTGTGAGTATGACCTTTGAGTGATAGAGAAAACCATTTACATACCCAACTCTTAAGAGGACATGGTCACTCTTACTAGGATTCCTTCTTTGTAACATTTAAAATGAATGCAACTACAAAATATTTAGAAAACTGTGATTAATAACTAGACACACTTTGGAAGAAAATTGCTAACAACATTGAGGAAATAATTAAGGCTATAATACACCAAAACTACACTACACACTGCACAAAGGATCAACATAAAATTATAGTGACCTAGTATATTCCCCCCATAAGAATTCTAGTGAGGGAGTTCTCCTAGTTATTGGTCACCTGCATCCCGAAAAACTATCCAAACAAACTTTGATGGTGCATCAAAATGCAATCCTAGATCCACCACCATAGAAGGAGAATTTAGGGACAATAAATGAAACATGATGTATGTATTTACAAGGCACAAAGGTAGGGACACAAGCAACTGAATATAGTTGAAAGTGTTGGAACAAGGGCTCAAGATTGCACTAGAATGATAATTTATTCATTTAGTTGTAGAGTGGTACTAAAAAATAGGAATTCTAGTTGTTTGAAAACTCGTTAATGAAACTCCCACCTACGAGGTCATCAAACATCTATGGAGGAAGCCATCACCCTCCTCCTGAAATTTCTAGACCTACAAACCTCCCATGTAAAAAACAATTCTAGAAAAATCGAAAACACATTAGCAAGTGATGAGCTCCAGAAATGGAATCTTTTTATACCATATTTCTCCTGCCTTCAACTCCTTTCCACTTACCTAGACCTTGTATCAATCCAATATTGTGCAAGATTTAGACTTAATATGTTTCCATTACATTTCCTTAGTACTTTACATGAGTTTATGATTAAACATTAGAAAATGATCATATTTTCATTTATATTTGAGTTAATATGAAAATATAACGTGCCAGAAAGGTTATTGTGCAGAATGTGACATTGCCACATGATGTATTTTGGTTCTCATTGGTGCAAATCAGCTACTTAAACTCTCACACAGTTACTACAACTTTTTACAACAATTGTTGCAACTCTGAACATTGCTACAAATATGGAACATTGATGCAACTCCGAGCATTGTTGTTGCAACTCTAAACATTGTTGCAACTCTAACCACCATTGTTGCAACTCTGAACATTATTTCAACTTTGAACATTGTTGCAACTCCAAGCACCGTTGTTGCAACTATGAACCTTACTACAACTTTGAACATTATTGTAACTATGGAGAACTATTGTTACAACTCTAGGTCAGTGATGAAACTCTTATTGTAGCTCTCACGGAGTTGGTTCAACTCCCACATAGTTTCTATAACTCCATACACTAGTTGTTGCAACTTGTCAGGTAACTATATTGTGTTGCAAATCGTCTAAAGAACGATGCTTGATGCTGCAGTCAGAACCTTGAGCCATCAGAACCATGATCCAACATTGAAACTGTGAGCCATTGGAACCATGAGCCATGTTGTTACTACTCTACGTGACAATTATGGATCCATGCAACAATAAAGTTAACCCAAGCAATTTAAAGATATGGAGATAATTTTGTAATTCCAAGAAAAAATATTAGTTTGAGTGGCTAACCAAGAATATTGGAATTCTTGGGAAAATGATCTTGGAGATGTTTATTGTTTCTAATTGTTAGCAAAGATCTTGGATTTATTCATTAATTGCTAATTGTTAGATGGAAACTATTCATTATTTAGGAAATTGTTATAACCATTATGGATTTATTAAATCCATAAGTGGGTTTATTTAGATACTCGTTATTTCTAGTTTCGATTAAATTTATGTATAAAAGAGAGCACACTCTCCATTATTTGGGGGAGGACTCTTAGAGAAATGTCCAAATGACAATGAAATAATCCATTGAATTTTTATTTTAATTCTAGTTTTATAATTTCCGTAGTGTGTGGTTTAATTAATTCATTTCATTTATTTTCTTTGCATATTTGTAATAGATTGATTTATTTTTATTATATTAATTAAGTTAATTAATTTATTTTTTAAATTTGGATATAGAATAATATCAACACTTTGTTCTATGGAGGGGTCATGAAATTAAGTATTCATGTCAGATTTCATTTATTTATTTGTTTCTAATAATTTATTGTCTTTCATTATTTTATGACATTGAATAATCATTCATAATCCAATGACTACATTTGTTGGTCTGAGTAGAAAAAGGGATCATCTTGGTGAGGATTATATTAGATTAGTTTTATTTCCTACAAGTGTGAAATTTTTATTTCCCTATAACGGTCACACTTACGTTTCCTGCAATAGTGACATTTTCTTTCTTGCAAATGCGATATTCACTTTTATGCAAAAGTGTGTTTCAATTCCTACAAGTGTGACGTTTACCTTCCCGTAAGTGTGACATTTACTTTCCTATGAGTGTGATATTTGCTTTTCCGCAAAAAAATTCTTTCAATTCTTGCAAGTATGGTTTTTTGTAGAACCTTGCTAGAGCTTGAGAATTGTCTATACTCTGACTACAAAATTAATCATTGATACTACAACTGCATATCAAACCAGTGGAACAATAGAGTGTATCTTGCACATATAGTGCACAATAACTCACAAGTTCCATACGAGCCCCAGATTGATCATTAAATGCACAATCTTTTTAGTTGTCTTCTGAGAAATTAGAAAGGTAATTAAAAATATTGTCAACAAGTGTAAGAGTACATCGGATAAGCAATGACCTAAATGAACCCTAGGAGTACCTTTTGAGAAACACATTCAAGTAACATTGTATCAAGATTAAAACAAAATTCCAACAAAATGGCAAACAAATTAGAAAGTGTAGGAGTAGAGGAGATAAACAATGACCTAAATGAATCCTATGTGGATCTTCTCAATAATATACTCAGGTAGGATTGTGTCAATAACACTCTGGGTGGTGGAGCAATATGATAGGTCCCCATACCAGCACTTTCCAACCATCCCATCCCCCACACGAGGTCAAAAGGTAGTATAGAGACACAAATGAATATATATAATGGTCTCATGCAAAAATATCACCATGTAACTACAAATAATGATGACCTCAAATATAGGACAACTCTCACACTTACGGTTAATCATGACCCTGTGAGCAATCATTGTAGCACATAGAGAAAAAGATCCCATAAAATTTATTTCAGTATTACAACTAATTAATTGATACCTGGTTTATGGAGCACAAAGAGGGAGTGGGGCCTTCCAATTCTTCTCATAAGAAGAAATGTTTCTATTAAAATGGAAGTGTAATGACTCTAACCATCCAATTTTTGGTTTTTTCAAATTTTCATTGTCAAGAGTAATTTTGTATAATTATAATTAAAACTTTCATATATAACTTTACTTAAATGTTTTTTGCATTTCACTATTTACTGGTTTTTATCTAATATTCATGTTGTTACCATGACAAGATACTCATCCAAGGTGCTAGCACTCGACATCACCAACACATGGGACTTACTCTCTTCACAGATTAAAAAAACGCAACTATCTTCTCTAATGAAATAACTATAACTTGCCACACTAAACTTAGATTAAATAACTTGCCACATTATTATATACACACTAATATATATATACACATTCTCATATGCACTCAATGCTTTAAACGTTGGTGGTTATTATATACATACTTTATATATATACATGCTCATATACACCTAATATTTTATTTATGTTACCATAACATAGAATATCAAGTCGATCGATTTGAATCCACATTCCATTTCCATATAAACTTTTTAAATAACCAAACATTCTGAGTAAAACTCATTGAATATACATTTTGATTCCACCCTTGGCTCTCGGACTTAGGGTATTAAGCCTTGAAGTTACTACTGATAGATTGAATTACCATGTAATAGCCACCTGTAACTCAATGTACTCATATATTAATTATTCCATACCATCTCTACGTTTACTCCTAGATTAATTGTCGTTTAAATTGGGTTGAAATTAATGCAAGTTTGAGTTAACAACTAGTTGTGATCTCAGCTAGGCTTGGTGCCATTAATCTCCTAATCATCTCATCTGAGAGTAACATCAAGCTTTTAT
>JASDQU010437565.1:56753-68001 GCA_032191745.1 Picea mariana | reverse complement strand
AGGAAAAAAAGAATTATGCATTGGCTCTCAAGACCATTCTTAGTGGACTCTCAAGTTATATCAAAGAGAGCATGGGACAATGCACTTCCACCAAGGATCTATGACTAAAGCTAGAGGAGACATGCTAAAGCCAGAAGGAAGACACTAAAGAAAACTCCATCAAGAATAATGAAGGTAAAGAATCTCCAAAATCCTCTAATTGCAATGATTCTAAATGTGATGATGTTGAATGTTTCTCTACATGTTAAGAAGATATAGAAATAGTTTGTATAGACTCAAATGATGATTATCCCATAGAAGAGTTAGAAAAAAAACTTTCAAAGCTTAAAAAGAAAGTTGATTGGGGGAAATATGAATACAACTATGACCATAGTTATATAAACTATAGCTATATTTTAGAGAACACTAAAATGCTTCTTGAAAAGAATCAAAAGTATATCTTGCAACTAAAGGAAATTCTCAAAGAAAAAGAAGAAAGTAAAAAGACTCAATTAGAAGAAAAGGAAGAAGAGATCAAAACACCGAAGAATGAAATAGAAGAGAATAGAAGGTAGATGATGAGATTAACAAAATTCTTGAAGTTAATGTCCATCTCAAAACCCAAATTGAAGAATCCAAAAGGGTATAGGAACTACTAACGAATCAAATAAATGAAAAGGAAGAGTCATGTCACAAGTTAGAAGCTGAATTTGTTGATCCTAGAAAGAAAGTAGAGAAGTCAAAGAAATTCTTGAATAGCTCAACAATCTTGAATGAGATCTTGGATAGTCAAAGATCACCAAATGATAAATCAGGTCTTTGATACAAAAAATAAGCTACACATGTTGAAGCAAGCACCTCAAAGAAGCTTGAGGTAAGTCCTTCATTCAAAGATTGAAAATAATGTTGCAAGTCAACCATCTACACAAAGGAAGGAAAATTTCAAAAGAAAGAAAGGATGACATCAACAAGCCATCTTCACACCTCAAAGAAGAGAGAAACTTTGAAGATGGACACCAAGGCAAATGTATGAAAATGTTTTTCACGGTCACTATTACTCATGTAATGAATATGGTCGCAAAGCTTTGGAATGAAAATTTTATGCAAGGAGAGATAATGAAATATTTAATAACACCCTAAGGTGTTAGAGATGCAATCAAGTAGGACACATTGTTGCTCATTGTCACACCACGAGATGCTAGAGTTGTAATGGGTTTGGCCACAAATCCCAAGATTTTCGGAACACAAGAAGACAGTCCATAAGAAGTGCTCCATATAGCATGACTAGAAGAAAGCATGAAGTTAGGAAGGAATACATTTCTGAAAAGATGGGAGCTTGGAGTTCAAGTTCTGAGAAGCTGGGACACCTTCAGAAGTGGGTGAAGAAGACTTAACAATCAAAACAAAGTGGAAGCCTTAAGGGAAGCTCAATTTTGACATCTTCAAAAGAATACATGTGTTACAATGGTAACAGTCACGCATATACGCGATCTAGCCTATAAAAAGGTCACATACATACGCGAGTTGTCTATGCAGCATGTCGCGTATATGTGGTAAAAGTCTTGGGAAAAGGGCTATGCATATGAGTTGCAGTATGGTGTGATGGTATAACTTTGTGTTGCAGTGTCTGGCATGGTTTGTTGTAGGGTCTGACATGGTTTATAGCAATTTTTCATGATTACATGTTGGCATACATATTTGATGTATGTATGGTGATGGAATATGGTTGAGTGTGGATGCATGGTACTAACCCTAGAGTGTGGGTTGAGATACATTTCTGTTGAGGAACAATGCTGGTTGTGACAATGAAGTTATGGCACTTTCGTTATGAGATATATCATGATGATTCTAGCTAGAGATATCATTAATCTATTGAGGCACACTTCTAGTACATATAGTTTTGAATGCTTAGTATTTGTTGAAGTGAATGATGGTTGAGGTAGCTCATTTAGGGTACATGGTTGGTTCTTATGTGAGTTCCATTGATATATCTTTTGATATATTGTGAGATGCATATTTTTTGGATATCTTGGTGCATCCATGAGGATGGGATACATAGTGGGAAATATAGTTGATGAGTTAATGAGGTGGTCATGTTGTACATCGTTGATGAGTCATAGCTTGATCTATAGTTGATGCATGATTGGTACACTTTTTGGAGGCACCTACCAATAGTATGATTGGCACATGTATTATGGCATATGTTGGCACAAGGGTAGACCCAGGGTTCAACGCTACAATATCGCACCAACAAAGCCTTGACTACCAACCCTTTCAGCAACACCTGTGAAGTAGATGAAGTCTCACCCGAGGTAGAGACAGGGGTGGTTGCATAAATTAAGTGTCTACAACCTTATCTGGGACACAATTCTATGATTGTACTACTTAATAAAGAACTTTTCATCGTCTATTCCTTAATATGTAATCACTATTCACTTTGTTGATACAACAGAGCTTCGTAGGATTCACACTAATCTACAACATTCAACAACTTTAGCATATACAAATGGATCAAACTGAGCATATCAAGAAGTAAACATGAATAGATATATCTAAACATATCAGAACACTTAGTATGTAACATGTAAACACATCAAGACAAAGCACATAACACATCACACAGTGTTTATGTGGTTCACCCCCACCCTGAGGATACGTCCACTGACTCTTCTTATTTATTGTCTTCAGTCAATCGATTACAAGCACAGAGCCTCAAAACCCTTACTCTGCACATGACAGAAGATATACGCAGCTCACTAGATCCTTCTTCCTTGCGCTTACAGCACAAAGCCTTCTACAATCACTTGCACTCAGCCCTGCAAGTCTTAAACAGTATGCACAGAGCACATACAATCCTTCGATCACATAGATCTAGCACTTAGCCATTCCTTTTGCACTTAGCAGACTGGATTCTATCACATAGATGCACACTGACTTCTATCTATCTTAGGCATATATTTATATATTAAAAAATATGCCTAAACATGGGTAAACCCATGGGCCAGCATCCCATTCATGTTACATATTCCCAAAATCTCAAAAAGGGGCCCAAAAGGGGGTCGAGATCCCATGATCTCCGCTTCGACTTGCGCTCCTTCTGTGACAGGCTGTCAAAGTCCCAAAATAGGTCAACATGACCAAGAAGCTCCCAAAACTTGGTCAAGGGCCAACAGTCCCCCAACACTCACCTGTGACTCATCCTGAGTCACTCAGGTCTGAGAAATTCTACCTTGAACACCTCGAGGTTGGCTCGAGCTTCTTTGACTTGTTGCTTTATTGTGGCCTCTTGTTTGGTGAACTCCTATATCGTTGCATCGTTCACTGGTCCTTCTAGGCATTGTTCTATTGTGAGGATGATTTGTTCTAGCTCTGCTCCTTAGCTCTTGACCTCTATAAACATCATACATTCCTTGTCTTGCGTAGGTTAAAGTAATTGAGTGACTTCCATCACTTTTCTTTGAAGCATATGGATCTGATGTTGATTTGTACCTTGTTCTTGAGATCTCTTCATCCTTTCTACAGCTGACAAGGCCTTCCGCAGTGCCTATAGTTTATCTGTGTTCTACTTTGCTTCTTGGAGCTACGAATCCAGTGTCTGTAATTCTAAGTTTTTGGTGAGACTTTCGTAGTTCTAGGAGCTGCGGTTACTGAGTTGCTTGCACTTCAAGGTAAGAGATTTTAGTCTGTCAACTATGCTGTAGGCAACTACTTCTCTTTGGTTCCGTATCTCCTGTGGGTTTTTAGCTACTACGGAGAGCTCTAAGTTGGCGATGCATTGTTGTAGCTTCTATATTAACTCTTCTAGTTGTGCCACCAATTGTCGAATGTGTTCCTCAGTCTGTACTTCGACCACTGTCACAGAGAGAAGTTCTCTATTGACCCTTTCCTTAACTTCAAGTTTCTCGATGAGCAACTATTCCTTGCTTTGCAGTAGCTCTTCTTTTTTTTCATCCCATTTTTCTTGTAGAGAGAGATTTTCCTTTTTTGCAGCACTTCTTTGGTCCTCAATATCTTTCTGTACTTTCACTAAATCCTAGGTGGCTTGTGTTGTTTCTCCCTGAGCTCATCAAAGGAGAGCTTCAAATTTATCACCAATGTAGTGTAATTACGCGGGATCATCACCTAGTTCTGGTGTTCCAACTGTTAGGGGCATGGTGGATACTACACAACTGGACTGTAGTGCCTGCTTCACTCCTTGGAGCTCATCCTTAATCTGACTAATTTCCTCCTCCTGCTTAGATTCTTTCTTCTCTACTATCTCTAGCAAAGCATCATTCAGTGTTGCGATGATGAAGTCGAAGTCGTATGAGGTGAGGGTGGTCTCAAATTTGGTTCTGGATAGTTTCATTTTCTTCCTTGAAGAAGGTTTCGGAGGGGAAACCTTCCTTTTCTTTGAGGGATCCTCCTCGTCTCTTGGCAGTGTAACCTTGCCTTTCTTCTATTCTAATTATGTGCCATCTATATCTCCACCATCTCCTCTTTTCTCAGGTGAGATAAAAGAATTCTTCATATATGCGTTGTCTAAATCATGGACCTCTTCAGTCTTCTTTATCTTACTAGGTCTGGCTGTATCCAGCGCAGTTTCGGTGTTGTTAACATTGGACAGCTCTACGGGGTCCGCTAGAACAAGGAGGTTCGCCAACCATTCCTTGGTAATCTCCTCCAAGTCATCATAGGTTAACTTGTAGTATGACTGCACCTGTTGTTTATGATCATCAGCGCATGTGGTGATATAGATGAAATGGAGGTCTGCGCTGAACTTCATTAAGGGCCTGAACCTGTGGAGAGATTTTGTGGTGATGCGAGGTGTGGCCTGTATGGATACCTTCAACTGGTTATAATACATGTGGAAGATGACATTTGACTACCATTTCTTGTTCATGTCACTAGAGTACCATAGTATACTGAACTTCATGGCCAGAGGTTCAAATGGCCTAATGTTCGGGAAGGTCACGCCTTTCGACATCTCCCATGCAATGAAAGTGATAAGTATGAGAATCCAACTGAAGTGGAACTCATATCCTTGATCTTGCGGTTCTTTGCAATCTAGTTTGAGTTGGTTTACAAGGTACTTCACCCAATTCATCTGTAGCCCCTCTGTGCACTTCCCTGCGAGGTTGACTATGAATCCAGTTACTTGGGTCGGTCGGTTCTTGCGAACTAGCTTGCCTGCAATCAGCTGACAGGAAAGGGGCACTGTGCCACTCTAGATAGAGGATACCTTGTAGCCTCGTGTGCCCTTCTCTACATTGTTGTAAGTATGTTTTATCCTCTAGGCAAGAGCATGATCTGTGGTATTTCTGGGGTAGAAATCCTATGGGTCAGGGCCTTGCATGCTAAGCCTTGTGATCCAATTGATCAAAGTCAGATCCACTGTGATGCAGTGGTTCAACCATAAGTATCCTCCATGATAGCAGGATAACAACAACTTGATGCATGCGTTCACTTCTTGATGCATCCCAAAGTGAGGAATCTTCATTACATTAAGAAGTGTGGACTGTGTGAGGTTCATGGTCCACTGTTGGGAAACGATCTTTGAATTCTTTCCCTTGGTTCTAGTCAAATACTTATATGGGGCTAGCATATTGTACACTTTCCTGTCATCGAGGTTGAAGTCACTGAACTTCAACACTACGATATTGTCTTGATCTACGTGCACTACGCGTATCCCCTTTGGAAGGTACACAATGAACAATTCATATTTAAAATCTCGAGGCACACTATCTCGATTTATTTCACTGCTCAGGGATGGTAGATAAGCAGGTAGAATGCTCAGAACCAACTTAGCATTCACGATATCATCTATGTGCTTCATTCATTTCTCATCAGCTGGTTGGGATGGTATGGCTCGAGTAGTGGATGGAGAGGCCTATAGCCCTCTCGTCAAATATGCTTGTACACCTGTAGACACTCCTCTCTCCGACATGACTCTCTTGGTCATCAAATCGATCAAAACTTCCTCAACAACTTTCTCTACAGCACTCAATGCTTCCAACATACGCACTTGGGGTAAACAATTCACGGGATCGGGGAACAACTCAGACACGGTAATGAGATAGAGAACGAGAGAACAATGATCACTATATAAACTTGACTTAGTCTGTGGGCTCGAATTCTTGATTGGAAAAAGTGTTATCGATGCATGGTGCGACGAGATAAATAAGTAATTCAGCAACGGTTGGCTTGCAAGGGGTATGAGCCTCCATTAACTCCTGGCCGATCCGTTATGGCACAGTCCAATAGTTTGATGATGAACCTTTATTGCTTTTATGTCTGTTTGAAGAGGAATTCGAATGGATATATCGGCCCCAATGGCTATATTGCTTCGCCATGGCGAAGTTCCATGTGTTGTTGTTTTGATATCTCAATGAAGCTCCAATTCTACAATTTTTCTTTCTGGGAGATCTCCTCTAGAAACTCCTGTAACATTTCAGTATTAACCCTCTTCTTTCTTAACTTTCTAGCCTTCTTTTCAGTGAGCTTCATATTGATAATGCTTTTCTCATTCTGATTCTTATCTTCTTTGGTCTTAGTTACTTCCCACTATTGAAATTCTTTCGGGTTCTTGGATAATACTTCTTCTTTGTCTAGGATAGGTAATTCAATATTCTGTGGATCCTATAGCGTTCTCTTAGCTTTGACATCCAGGTTGCTAGTATTAAATATCTGCGATCTGCTCTCATGTTCCTCAATCAAGTTTGCAATCCTTCTGGTCATAAAGCCTTTTAACTCTTACTTCTTCTATTCCAAAACTTCTTCTTCTTCCTTTTGTCTGGCTTGATCTCTATTAATCCAAGGTTTTCCTATTAGCATGGTAAATGGGGTGTTGTATTCAACAAATTTAATAATCTCAAAGTCTTTTTCTGTCAAAGTTCCATTGATAGTCATAGGTATCCAAGCGATTCTTCCACATAGGTTTACTAGCTTTCCTCTGAATAAACCTATTCCTCCTAGTGAAGGGATCATAGCAGGTCTTCCTATATCTTCCCAGGTTCTCTCTAGCATAATATTCATCTGTGTTTCCTCATCCAGAACACAATCAATTTCAAAGTCTCCTATTCTTTATTTGGTGCATTCCTTCTCTTTGAAGATCTTTGATAAGATGACATGTTGGTGGTCATTTAGGGTTTCTTTCATCTGTAGAAATTCTTTCTCTGATTCTTTCTGAGGTTCGTCCGTAGGTTCTGGATCTTCCTTAAGGTTTTCTTGATTTAGGTTCATTCTTTAAATCTTAGCAATCATTCTAGGGAAACCCAATACTTCATGGTTTAGAGATTTACAACAAAGACAACTAGGTCTTCCACCAGGGCATTTCTTAGCAAGATGTCCTGGTCATCTGCAACTGTAACACATGGTTAATCCTCTCTCCCTTTTCAATGATCCTCGGCCTCTTCTATATTGCACGCTAAGATCATGGTAACTAACCTACAAAAATTTCTTTCTAGGATCCTTTATCAGAGCACAAAGATTGCAGATGTTACCTCCTTTGATCAAGAATTCTTAATTTTACCTTTCTTAGAATGCCAAGCGTTCAAATCTTGCTTCTTTCCTTCAGATCTGATCTTGTTTTCTTCATATCGGTCTTCATTCTTTTAGATCTGATCTTATTTATTTAGCTCATAGATTTATAAGTCAAGTAGAGTATTGTGCACTAGGGCACGAAGCTTTCACAATTTCTCAGTTCCCAGCAATCACAATTTTAGGTCCCGGCAACGGAACCATTTGTTGGCACAAAGGCAGAACCAGTGTTCAACGCTACAACAACGCACCAACAAAGCCCTAACTATCGACCCATTTTGATCCAGAGAATCAAATTTTGCACAAAATTCAAACTGCTCGGAATCACTTCAAATCAAACGGGTGCGTAGGCCTCATCGTCACGAACCCAATGCAACTCGTTTGGGTTCAAACAAACATCAGATGAGTGATATACCACGTTCTATTCAAATCGTCAAATAGGCAAAAAAAAATGTGTTGACTATATAGTCCGTACATTCCATACGAATGCTAACATTGCAGGGCCGTACGACACGTGGTAGGGTCGTGAGACATGTGGCAGGTGTTGGTTGGCAGTTGGATGATGAATCATTTCTTGACACGTGGCATTGGTGGCTGATCTGAAAATAGAAGGCTGACTTGTTATGCTATGCAAGCACCCTCTACCTCATAAAATAAAACCTTAACAGGACCTTGCTTCATGTGTTCAAATATGCAAGATAGTTTATGTGTTTAGTTTATGCTTCTCCTTTGCAATGTGTATGTGTGAGGAATGTTATTTTTCAAGGTTAAACATGTGTTACAAATCAATACACAACAATATAAAGTGCATCAAATAACACATCAAAATCACAGCAATACCAAGATGATAAAGGAGTTCACCCCTCTCTGAGCTACATCTCCTTGAGCCTCCTTCAATGGACTTGGCTCTTTGGGATTAGTTTGTCAAATTCTCTTTACAAGCTGCTGATCAACTCCAATGGATTTATATACTGTAACATTGGATTCAGAATACATAAAAACCCCAAAAATGACTGTTAAAACTCTGCAAATGGATCTTGTCTCATCCAGTAATGACCTCTTCTACATGTGGCCTCCAAGCTTCCCTGAGCTTCAATGGAGAAAAAATACCTGCAGAACTCCTCCAATGTATCTGAAACCTATCCCAATGTGTTTAGAGCATAATAAAGAGTCAGAAATGACTATTCAGTCTCAGAAAATGGACATGGGCTCATCTGAGCAATGCCTCAAACAATGAGGGCTTCAAGCTTCCTAGAGCTTCCCCAAACTTCAATAGTTAAAAAAATGCATTAGAAGTCTCCAAATGCCTGTGAAAACATCACCAATGGACTCAAAACGTCCAAAAACCCCTAGCTGGGCTTTTACAGCACCTGATTTGGTCAAAAATTGAAGAAGTTATGCTTGCTGCCATTTTCCTCCTTCAAACTGTTGTCTTCGGTTCGCCATATTGCACCTGTGTGAAAAGTGAACCTAGCTCCCCGTGTTTTCGGTCACCAAACCCAGCACAAACACGCGTTCTGAAAATGGTGCCAAATGTCGATCAGTTAACGGAACTAAAGCCCTCCAAGTCGGAGGTGTTGGGCGCATGGGAGACCATATGGCCACGTCCCGCGCAATAGAAGGGCTAACCATTGCCAGGTTAAACTTGGGCTCTACACCTGTCAGGAAGTGGATGCATATCCGTTTGAAAAACCAAATGAATAAACCACAACTAAAATCCGCGCCACAGTTACCACGCGGGTCGTGGTTTCAAACCCCACGCATACCAATATATATATATATATATATATATATATATATATAACACATATAATGCACAAACTTTGGGTCCCGCGCAATATACATTTACATGGTGATATGTGTATGCAATTCAATCGTGGTTCTAATGTTTAAACACCTCGTGCATATAATTATATGTGTTATATAATGGAACCGGGGTTCAATCCAAACTCCGCGCACGTTTTAAATGGTCACATAGCAATAAACATAAAATCGTTTAAAGTGTAGCACAGACCCCGCGCCCAATTCCGAGTTATGGTTGTATGGTAAACCATAGAACCGGGCCTATACATTTAGAACCCCACGTGCGCAAATTGTGATACGAGGTATGGTCGTATGGTTTAAACCAAAACCACAGGCTTGGACTCCTGTTTGAATTGCGCCAACCGATTGTGCAGTGGTCACATGTGTTAATCCACAAAACCGTGTGGTGCTACCCCAAATCGCGCTCCAAATTAATAGGTTTGGGTCATATGAACAATAATAATATAACCATGGGACATTTCAAAACACCCCCGCGCGCCCGTTGTATCGGAGCAGTGGTCATATGAACTATTGCATAGGACCGGGGTCGGGGTTAAGCCCTGGCCCGACCCCCCACCAAATAATACAAAATGTAAACTCATATAAATTTTACACCATATCCAATACAAGGACCACGCGGCGGCATATTGGCTAGCAGAATTATGTGAAGGCGTAGCATAGTGGGGAGTTCCGGGGGTCGAACCCTGTGGCCTCCATAAGTTTTTAGTAAACAAAACAATTGCCATAAAAGGGGTGCCACGTGGCAGCCCTTGATTGGGCCACGTGGCACCCTTCCATACGCCCAAGAAGATGCCACGTCTCCAAATTTAATTCGCCCAGTTGTCTGCCTTTGAATGCCTGCCATGTCACCAACTGCCAAGTCACTGTACGGACACCATGTCAGCATGTATGGATACCCAGTCAGCTATACGGCCTCTGCCACGTCAGTAGTACGGCCTGCCCAGTCAACATCATGTTTTTTCCCTGTTTGGCTCGGCGAACAGATCGCGATAACTTCTCCATACAGAATTCGTTTGCGAAAGTAAATATACCACCGGAATCAGGAGAACGAGACGGACGCAATGGCATCGTTTTCGTCGCATTCCGAGCACTTTGAAAATTGAGCAAATTTTTGACCCCTGGTCTAGATTCTGATCACGCCTTCCCACTGAAAGGATTTTGGACCCACAAAAGCTTATGATTATTGATCTGAGATTCAATACTCTTCTCCTTTCAAGTTCTATCAACTAATTCTACTTGAAAAGACTTTTCGACAATCACCTGGGTACTTTGACATGCCTTGCACTGCAACTGACTATGTCCCTCAACCACTGCTCTCTGGCTGCTACTGACCCACTGTTCTCTCTGCTCTTGGAAGACTGTCAACCTTCCCACTGAGAATCAAGTCCCTCTTGTGAACTCTTTTGATGTCAACAATCCACTCTCCAATGGCTGCAAAACTTTCCTGCGACATCGTGTCACAAGCCAAGAAAACCATCAATCTTGAAAATGAATTGACACAAGACTGAAAATAATGATAGCAAAGTCTTTCTGCTCTTCAAGCAACTGTCGCATCTTGTGCTTCATCAAATCACATGGTGTTTTCCTCCATCTCCATGTACTCAAAAATTGACTTACAAGACAACAAACACCATCGACTAAACATAAGTCGAAAAACATGAACGACAACATAGTCGCCAAGATAAAATCGACATAAGTTGAGACTCATGTGAAATGTTTCAACCTTCCAAAATGATAAGTCGAAAACCATGATAAACAATCATGCAATAATCATGACTCATCCATGATGAACTAACATCAAGTTCCTTGTTCATGCACTCACAAAACCATATGCATGTGCATAGCTTCTTCAACTCTCCTTCCTGTAGAAACATAGGTACTTAAACCCAAGACATGTGGGTACTAAAGAGCTGAAAATGAAAAGTAT
>JASDQU010437565.1:27200-38468 GCA_032191745.1 Picea mariana | reverse complement strand
ATTAAAACTTGCAAATATTTTCAAGAATACAAGTCTTTATCATTTTCAGATCACTTTCGGCAACACCTGTGAAGTAGATGAAGTCTCACCCAAGGTAGAGGTAGGGGTGGTTGTAGGACTCAAGTGTTTACAACCTTAGCTGGGACACAAATATTTGATTGTACTACTTAATAAATCACTTAGCAGCGTCGGTTCCTTAATATGTAATCACTATTCACTTCGATGATACAACAGAGCTTCACAGTATTCACACTAATCTACATCATTCAAGCACTTTATCATATACAAATGGATCAAACTTAGCATATCAAGCACTAAGCATGTATAGATCTATCTAAACATATCAGAACACTTAGTATGTAACATGTAAACAAATCAAGACAAAGCACAGATCACATCACATAGTTTTTACGTGGTTCACCCCCACCCTGGGGCTATGAAACCGACTATTCTTCTTTATTGTCTTTAGTCAATCCGTTACAAGCAAAGAGCCTCAAAACCCTTACTCTGCACAAGGCAAAAGATCTGCACAGTTCGCTAGATCCTTCTTCCTTGCTTTTACAACACAAAGCCTTCTACAATCACTTGCACTCAGCCCTGTAAGTCTTAAACAGTATGTACGGAGCACATACAATCCTTGGATCACATATATCTATCACTTATCCATTCCTTTTGCACTTAGTGCACCGTATTCTATCACATAGATGCACACCTACTTCTATCTAGCCTAGGCATGTATTTATATATTACAAAATAGGCCTAAACGTGGGTAAACCCATGGGATGACATCCCATTCCAGTTAAATATTCCCAAAAACCCAAAAAGGGGCCCAAAAGGGGGCTGAGATCCCATGATCTCTTCTTCGACTTGCGCTCCTTCTTCGACAGGTTGTTGAAGTCCCAAAATAGGTCAACATGACAAAGAAGCTCCCAAAACTTGGTCAAGGGCCAACAACATACATGTATGAGGTCACATCTTGACTATAGTTCATCTTGTTATGATATTGGTGCATGGTTAATGCACTTTCTTGGTACAGATGGTGATACATGCTTAGTGCAATGATTGATACACTCATAGATGGCATATGCTTGTGGGTGATAGTACTTGGCTAAATTACATCATTAGTTTTTCATGTTTATCATTTACCTTAGTACATGATGTATGGTATGACATAGATGAGACACTTGTTATGATGTTCGATGGTTGAGATACATGGTTGTGGCACTTGGTTCTTGGTAAATGCATATCATGAGCGATATGACACTTGTTTGAGGCACATGATTGGCATGTTGGTAGAAGCATATGGTTTATACACTCCATTGATGACATATTATGACATATTGTATGGTATTGATGTACATGGGTGTTTTGCATGGTTGGCACACAATATGGCACATGATGTACATGGTTGATGTTTTGTTCATGATTCTCTATTCATTTTCGAGATATATTTTGCTTCATTATGTATGGTATGGCATGATTTTAATGCATGGATATGTCCAAGGATCGTCATAGGAAGAGAAAATAATTCTTGAAGAAGTTGATCTATGTTCTGATTCAGCAATATCATTTTGCAGTAGAAGCATATTCCAGTGGTAGCATATTGTTGATATCGTAGAGAATATTGGGGGAGACATACCCATAGGGGGAGTCATTCATCTTCCCATGTTTCCAGGAGGAGAAGTTTATCATATGCAAAGATAAATACTTGGAAAAATATCCCTATACTTGGAGAAAGAGCACAAAGGCATGGTTCCAAGGGGAGTGATGGTCACAAGGGGAGTATGAGTGCTATATCTTCAACATTACATCATAATGATATCCCTTGTTCAAAAGGGGAGAGATTATTCAGAGGAATATCAAGGCATCCAGGAAGAGGGAGAAGCCCCAATGATATTTCAGGAAGGGGGAGCATCCCCAAGGAGAGAATGACCCTTTTCCATTGATGTTAAAGGGGAGGAGATAGTCACATTGATGTGATTGAGATGACTACTGATGTAGAGAAATGCCTTGTCTACATGTTACCATCAAATATGGGAATATCAAAATTAACTTGTACCTTAAAAGGTGAGGGGCCTCCAAACTGGCCGCTTGATGAAGATGCACCTGTTGTTATCGGCAGACATTGAAGGATGTGGAAAAAATTCTCCATCATTAGGTCCCTCTGTCACTTGATGTCTTGCTTTGGCAACAGATTAATAGAATCGTTGTCTCTATCATTTTTGTTTTATTCTTTCATGGAGGGTTTATTGGGTGTGCAACAATGATTTTCCTCAAGAGAGACAATATCGGGACCCAACTTGTTATACTCGTACCTTGTCAAGGACATGCACTGGAAAAAAAAGATCAAGAGCAGCGTGCTCTAATACCACTAATCCAGATTATTTTGAGCACGAAATGAGAGAAGAAATATAATAAAGAAATGTATAGAGATATATCATATATCCAATAATATAACAGAGATTTATTGGAGATATAACCATAAAAACATAGATACAGTAATACACAATTTCTATTAATAAGTGAAATGTACAAGACTATAAAAATATAGAGTGAAAGATTTGCTAGAATGGTGGCARCTTATCTCTRAGAAGAGGATAATCACATTCTCAAGAAGGTGATTACAATGAGGCTCTAAAGGCCTTTTTAACATAAATAAAATCCAAAACCCTAATCCTAGAAGATGAAAATCCAACAGTTTTTTGGATCCTGTTTTGGGCAATTTGGTATATCAACTTCCCAGGGGTGTAACTTTGGAATGCGATCTTCGTTTCGGGTGCCCGATAACTTGTTGGAAACGTATCATTGAGGAGATTAATTTTGGGGGCTCAATTAGATCCTTAGGCCATCATTGAGGTGCTCTATCCTAAAAAAAAATCATTTAGGCCCTCAAAATGGCCCTGAAATTTTTGGAACCGATAACTTAAAAAAAAATAGTAAGTTGTCAGAAGACTGTTTTGTGCCAGTTAGAATAGGTGGGTTTCCATTGATATTCACCTATATCAGGCATTTTCACCTATATCATTTTTTATTTTTTTATTTATCTTGTGTATAAGGAGGTTTCCCCCTCAAAGAGGGTTATTATATGAAATTATCTCTTTGTCAAGTCATGGAGTACTTACTTTGATGTTTTTATGTTATTTAGATATTTGTTTCCTAACATAAGGGATGGTATAGACCTTGCTTCATGTTACTGAGATTGCTAGTACAAAACAATATGCATCCTATAATATACTATGGTACATATTATTGCATTCTAGGCCATTACACATACCTTTGTAAGTTAGCAAACATCTTCCCAAGACAAAAATGTCCTGCAACTTTGGAGATGTGAGCCTCTATGATAAGTTGCAATATTTAATCTTTAGGACCATATATCTTTTCTATATTGTAGAGTAACCCATTATGGAGATGATAGCCAACATTATTGTCATCTTATTCTATATGAGTCTTTCCTTATAGTTGAAGAAACACCTCCTTGAAGTCCTCATATTATGTGTATTCCTCTATCTATGCATCATTCCTGTGGATTCCGTGGATAATCCGATTGCAACATCAAGAGAGTACTTGTACATGGACGTTTCTCTTGCTTTGCATAAGATGGTTGAGGGTGAAGCCTAGTCATTCCAAGGCATAGAGAGGTAGACATAGCAACATGGTTGGGTGATGGATTAGTGAGGGAAAGACAATTTAGATGCATAGTTCCTAGGGAATATTAGCTAATTGTACCATGAGGTGGACAATGGAGTCAAGTTACCATAGATGAATTCCCTTTGGGGTGACTTCATAATGCAACAAGGTGAGAGGAAACCTTTCCTTGGTTTGATATCATTGTGTGAATGGTCCAAACTGAAAAAGGATGACCATTTTGTGCATGAGGGTGCGTAGTCTCAAGGAGTGTTATTTTTGAACTAACCATTCAACTAGTTCACAACATGGGTGAGAAAAACAACATGAAAAGGGGGTCAAGAGTACGAGTGCTCTAGTAGGTTCGAAGTGCAATACTTAAACATTATGGAGGATCTCCTTGGTGAAGATGTAATGCCCCCAACTAGGTTATGTGGGTATATTATGTTTTCTATCGAAAAATTTTAACTCTCCTTATGTAAATATGTCAAATTCTTGGTTTTAATGTTGTTAAGCCCTTATAAACAGTTTTCTCATACATGAATATTGTCAAACACATTGCAAGCATCCATTACATAGAAAATAGAGAAAATAACCATGGCATTTTACTATGGATGGAAATCTCAATTACAACAATACAATGATATCTAATAGTTGTAATATAAATTGTAGAATACTATTGAACACACAAGTCTAATCGATACAGGGTGGTTACACAAATATACTAACATAAACAATACAAGAAACCTAGAATGATGCCAATCTATGATGCTCCCTAGTACACTTTTCTCTAGTATTGCCTTCTCTGCTAGAGGCCCTCCTATAACCCTACAAACCTGATACAAATGGCTTACTACAATCCCGATCATAGAGGTCCTCATAAGACAACTTCTAGACATCTAGCAGGGCCTCGCGGGACACCCTATACTCAACCCGTGGGGATGCCGTAAACCTCAATTTCTCTAAATCCCTCTTGAAACCTGCAAATGTCCGGGGTTAGCCTCATCCAAAAATTTCTATACAACTCATGTGTTCGTCGATATCTCTTCAAATAAATGAAAATATCCCAAGTGAGGCTCTGATGGTAGTCCTAGATGGACTCCCCCTCTTTCTCGGATAGGTTGGGTATTGCACCACCAAAATCAGACTACAATAATAGAATATTTTTATTAAAACCTAACGAAAAAATGGCTTCGAGAGAACTCCAAAATGAGAGATAAAATCATAATTACAAAGGGAAGGNCCTCGGATAGGTTGGGTATTGCACCACCAAAATCAGACTACAATAATAGAATATTTTTATTAAAACCTAACGAAAAAATGGCTTCGAGAGAACTCCAAAATGAGAGATAAAATCATAATTACAAAGGGAAGGGTTACCCCTCTATTTATCCTTCCTCCAGGCCTTCTAGATCTTTCCCCTTTTTACCAAATCAAACCCTCACTTTAGTTTCCCTCCAATTTCATTTAAATACAATTATTTATTTTATTTGATGCCACTTTATGATTTCTCATTATTTTAACCTAGTGACACCAAACAAACCTCCTTGAATCCATTTTTCCTTCTTGAATATATCCTACAAGAATCGTATAGTCTATTGATTCATCCTCTGTCGCGATAAATTGGAAGGGGAAATTACAGTCCTCCCTTCCCAAAAGGGATGATTTTAAGGATGGAAAATTATTTTAAAATGTAGAAACCTTGGCGAATCTTACTAATCCTTCATATGCCAACTATAAATGTTTGGCGATATTTTTGTAAAAATATTCAATTTTCTAAGGATTTTATATAGGTTTTATAAAATTTTGGCGATTTTTAAGGTTAAATAATTTTATCCTATAAAATTTAGGTGAATCATTTTTTAAATAACGAATCTCAGTTTTGGAAAACCATGGAAAATTAGCCCATGAGCGAAATTTAGCCCCTAAAATCATCCAGTTTCTCCTAAAAAAATTCTATATCAGGGCATTGTCAGATATGCTCTCCTTCCCAAGTAGAATATTCCATGGGAAATCCTCTCCATACAATGAGTTACTCTCAAATGGATATTCTCCTCAGCCTCCATTCCCTAACATCAACAATCCTCTTGGGATCTAGAACCAGCTGCCCTTCCTCATATACTGGAGAAATATCTGTCAAAGTGGTGACATGTTGTCCCAATTCCTTCTTGAGGTAGGATGGCACAATACCCCTACCTCACCAAGGTCTATTTGACCTCCTGGTCTATTGATCTTCAATTCCCCTAAGCCGAAGCGGTTCCTTTAGTTCCCGCTGGAGCCTTCATACACATATATCCACATGAGTCCTTTTATAAGCTACGTCCATGCAAAAAAGCACTAAGCACGAACCTCCGCTTCCACGTGACCACTGACATGACCACAAAATCAACCCAAAAAGCTATTTCATATTTTGTGACTTCGCGGTTTCTATTACGAGTCCCCCTGACTCCTTTGATCTCTGAAACCCTAAAAAGGGCTAACATGTCTTTGGCTCCTCCCTTATGACTCAACTATGTGACCTCCAGTCAAGTCTCAGGGATTTACTTCTAAGAGAGTTGGGATTTCGCAGCTTATGAATTTGCGATGCAACACTTCCTCTTTTCCCGAATTCCAAACTCACGACTTCTTCTCTATAGATCAACGATCTTGAACCTCCCATGAGTTGGTAGTCTGATGGAGGTGCATCTCTCCACGCTAGCCAGCTAGCCAGCCAACCATGCCAGCAAATTCAGATCGCACACTAAGAGAGAGGCGCAGCCTCATTTAAATATGAATTCAATGTAATTTAATGTTTAAGCTGTTGAGCTGGGGAGCCGTGCCTTTGTGTAGGCATTAGGTAGATCAGCGTTAAATGTCTGTAATGGTTGAGATCTAGATCCAATAGCGGACTAGACAACCCATTCAATGCAATTGAATAGGGTAGGTAGGTTGGAGGGAAGCGCTAGAAGAGCCTCCTCAGGTAAAAGAGATTTTGATATCTCATTTTGGTAGTGTTGTGGTAGTTGAGTAGAGTTCTGCGAGTAGAGAGCAGAAGAGAGAAGAGCCAAGACCTTGTTACAGGCCGTGCTCAGAAACACCTTGTATAAAAAGGCATTTTCCATATTTAATACAAAAGCAACATTTTTTCCTGCATGAGTTCTATATTATGTGAGTGTCTATTGAGTGTTCTATTATTCTGTAAATGTATGTTGTGGTTGTACGTTTGCAGGGAGTCTGTTTGATTTTCAGTTAAGGGTCTTTGAGGTTTCATGCCAGGAGGGCGTGACAGAGTGTCGCGGACTCTGAATGCCAGTGCACTGATGCACTTCTGAACTCTGCGGGGTCAGACAGGGATGTGTTGTGGCAGAGGAACTGGAATCAACAACTCAGAGGAAGAAGACCTCAAGGTTGCTAAACACCTTGGAGGCAAGGCTATGTATGAGAATACAGTTTCAACCAGAATCGTGGAGGATAATGTGAAGCTCTACCAAGTGGGCATTCAGCATATGCGTTGCAGTGCATTTGAAGAAGAAATCTGCTGAGAGTTTGAAGAAGAAAATACAATCATTGAGGGTTTTGTAAAGCTCTGCCAGGAGGGCATCGAGCAAGTGCAAGGAGTGCACGAAAGAAGACAAAACTGTTGAACATTCTGTGAAAGGGAAGCTCTGCTAGGTGGGCATGGAGCGAGTGCATAGGTGCATAGAAGGAGGACATAACTGCTGGAAGTTCTGAGAAAATACACTCTACCAGGTGGGCATTTGAGACATTGTGCAGAAAGGCACAAAAGAGAAGATAACTCTTTTGAGTTCTAGAATTCAGAGGAAGAATCCACTGAAGGATCTTCACAGGGTTGTTGAACACCCTGAAAGCTTAGCCAGAGGTTGCTAGAGAAAAAGGAGCCAGGAGGGCATCCGAACATTCTCCATCTGTGGGAGAAAGGAACAAGGATGAGTTTCTATGGAGGTCGAAGCTACAGGAAAATCTCAGGAGGACAACTTTTTTATACGCGCAACGGAACTCAAGATAAAGGAGTTCGCAGGAGAGAAAGGAGGACAAATGTTGAGGCCTTTGGCTTTTGAATTTATCCCAAGGTTGGGAAGAAAGTGCGTAAAACTCAGGAGAGAGAACAACAACCATCATATCGGCTGAAGGAGAAGATCTGGACCGTAGGTTTTCACGTCCAGGAAGGCACACGGGAGAAGCGCACATGAGGAATGATCTCAGCCGTCAGATCTGGAGAAAATTTCCCATCAGCCGTCAGATTTGATAGGAGCTACACGAGGTTTACCTTCGTGGATAGGAGGCAGGAAATCCCGATGAGGGCGTGGCCATCGAGATATCGCATATCAGGATATCGGATATCTCAAAGACAAGAGATCGGGGATTTCTATGGGAAAAGTCCCAGAAATGATCTGAGCCGTCCGTTTGTGGAGACACGTGGACAAGATCGAAAGTCCATTGGCATATCCGGGATCGACGTTTCGCGAGTCCTGGAGACAAGGCACCCAGGACACTTGGAGTCACGAAATCATGAGGAGAGATCAGAACCGTCCATCTTGGGGAGGATCCGTGGAAGTAACCGAGCGCCATCAGGAAAAATCCCGTAAGGGAGGACTCCATTGGAGTTTCGGAAGTCAGCAACTCAGAAGTTCTGTGAGTAAGAGGTCGGGGAAATCCATAGTGAAAACCCCGATACAATCAGAGTTGTCCATCTGTTGGGACAGATGGCAATCATAGAGAGTCGTCAACGTT
This sequence comes from Picea mariana, assembly GCA_032191745.1. Classification (NCBI taxonomy): domain Eukaryota; kingdom Viridiplantae; phylum Streptophyta; class Pinopsida; order Pinales; family Pinaceae; genus Picea; species Picea mariana. The sequence continues at coordinate 30,110 of JASDQU010437565.1, read as the reverse complement.
TTGGCCATCATGACTCACACAAGTAAGTGTTTTTGGTTTGGAATTTGGCAAAGTCTGAGGCTTAATCTGGACCTTCCATCCATTTGGGACGCGTGTCATAGATCCGAAGAAAGTCGTGGATTGGCATATCGGGGATTCTGTGGACACAAAGTCTTTGCATTTCAGAATCGTGAACCCTGAAACCCCGAAAGGAGGGAAGACCCATTGTGGGAGCCAGCTGTCAGCACATCAGAGAGAGGAAAGTGCCATCATGAGGGGCCAGTTGTCAGCATAGTGGAGAGTCAATATTCGAGGAATCGGGAGTCCCGTGGACATATGAATTTTGGCATTGGAAACCCCAAAACCCCAACGAGGGATAGGACTGAGGTCACGGGGATAACGGTCATATTGGTCAGGAGCCTAGCCGAGAGAGCTAGCGCGTCAGGATTCGAGGAATCGTGAGTTCTGAAGGCATATGTATTTGGATCTTGGAAAGTCTGAAACCCCGATGAGGCGGTATGGTTGCGGTCATATAGGGGGGGGTCACATGGACCAGGAGTCTAGCCTGGAGGGTTAACAGGAGTTGGAGCTCATTGGGATTTTTAAGTCCAAAATCCTGAAGGAAGATATAAGGCTGTGGTCTTGTGAGAATAGTCATATGGACCAGAGGGCATAGCCAGGAGGGGCTAAGGCTGGGCAGAGAGCTCGTTGGTGATCAGGGACTCAAGAGGTAAAGAACTCTTGACGACGGGGAATGCGAAACCCCGAAAACCTGAAATTGTCATCAGGGAAAGAGCGTGGTCAGGTGCAGAGGCCATGCAGATGAAATAAGGACCTATGAACCAAGTTTTTCATAGGGATTCCATTGGGAGTCCAAAGAGATAATTCGGCTCGAAGAGGGGAATTTAGATCGATCCTTAAAGACCAGGAGGTCAGGCGCAAAGACCCTGCGGGGCACGAGCGTCGTCGCGCCATCAAGTGGCATTAGAGCAGGAAATTCATCTGTATATTTCAGGTGAAAGAAGACAGAGTTGTTGAGGACTCTGTAAGGATTGTTTGTAGGTAGGTAGCAATCAAGAAGACAGTCAGGGGGATTGTAGGAGGATGAAGATGGAAACACTCGGGATGCAGAGTGATAGCAGGTTTGCTAGAAAAGCACGCAAAGACAACACCATGGTTATTGAAGACCATAGGCATGCTGGGAGGAAGAAAAGAACGGCAGAAAAGCTTTCATAAATGGATAAAGAAATGGATAAAGAGCTATATGAATTAAAGGCATACATAGAGGAGCTCGAACTTCGGATGCGGCAGGATAGGAGGTCGAGACGGATGCATGAATTGCCCATGAAGAAGGCGAAAGCTAAGTGGCCAGTCAAGGAGTTGATGGTCAAAAGGCAGTGCAGGCTGTTAAAAATATAGTTGAGGTATGCTGAAAACCTCAAGGCCACAGAGGAAAAGATGATTTATGTCTATAAACCAGAGATTGGGAGAAGTCTTGATGATTTTGAAAATGAATTGGGATCAGCTGAGGATCTCAAGAACTGCCGAGAGGGCAGAAAAGAAATTCCAGATTTCCAGGTGGGAAATGAGATGAGATCACTACGGGATCTCGAAGATTGTCATGAGGACAACCAAGGAATTTCACATTGCCAGCTGGGCAATGATATGAGGTCGCTGCGGGATCTCAAAGACTGCCAGGAGGGAAGCAGAAGAATCTCGGATTGCCAGGTGGGCAGAGATGAACATTCGAGGCTATCTGAAAGTCTCATGGACTTAGAGGTGAGTTCAATTCAACAAGGAGTGCTGATGAAGATGGGATCAGTTGATCTCATGTTCTGCCAGGAGGGCAGCAGAGACATCCCATATTGCTAGGTGGGCAGGGATGAGCAGGTAAGTTTTGATCATCTTGAGGAGCTGACAGAGAAGATGAGACTGTCTGAGGGTCTCATAAGTTCAGAGATGAGTTTGGATCAACATGTGCAGCTGACTGAGGAGGAGGATTTGAGGAGCCTTATGATGATTAGGGGAATTGGGATATTCCTATCACTTGCCCGAGAGGAGGCAGAAGTCTGTGTTGCAGAGAGAGCAACGACAGTAGAAGAACAGTCAGCTGTGACTGTCAGGAAATAAGAGAGATTGTAGCAGACTTTGGAAGCTGCCCAAGAAGAAGCAGAAGCAGATGAAGAAGAAAATGAGCGTTCTGAGGAATGGCTCAATAATTTCGGCCAGGGAGATGAAAGGAAAGAATATATAACACTGAAGCTAGCAACAAAGGAAGCCAAAGAGAGAGCATGTAGATTTATCACTCCATGGGAGATGGAGTTAGAGATGCTAGAGGATTAGTTGAACAATCCAGGGCCAACAAAAGAACTGACAGAAGTTGAGCTGTCAGGGAAGGTGACTGAACAGCAAGTCAGTCAAAGGGAGACTGCAGAACTGAAGTCTGCAGCAGAGTGGCAACTTGAGGCCACAAATGAAGATGAAGAAGGCATGGGAGATCGTGATGATCTACCCATCTACAGAAAGTTTTTGCAGCTGAGGAGATTCCATGAACAGAGCCAGCCACTGGAGCAGCTGGATGAAGTAATAGAAGAGATCAGAAGGCTGATGTTGGAGTCAGCAGAGACTGCCAGTGAGGAAAGGTTGAGCAGAAGAGAAGCAACAACAGCAGCAGCAGTGCAGAAGAAGCAACAGAATGGAGCAGATGGGAAGCTCCAGATATTTGTTTGGGATCCAGGAGGATTTCCAACAGCTTAGAGGGGAAGCTCATGAATTTTGCAACTGAGGATTTTGAAGCAGGAACATCTCTCCACGCCAGCGAGCCAGCGAGCCAGCCATGCCAACGAATTCAAATCGCACGCTAAGAGAGAGGCGCAGCCTCATTTAAATCTGAATTCAATGTAATTTAATGTTTAAGTTGTTGAGCTGGGG
>JASDQU010437565.1:4431-16913 GCA_032191745.1 Picea mariana | reverse complement strand
TGAGTCCTGAAGGAATATGTATTTGGACCTTGGAAAGTCCGAAACCCTGATGAGGAGGTATGGCTGCGGTCATATAGGGGGAGGTCACGTGGACCAGGAGTCTAGCCTTGAGGGCTAACGAGAGTTGGAGCTCATCGAGATTTTTAAGTCCAAAATCCCGAAGGAAGATATAAGGCTGCGGTCTTGTGAGAACGATCATATGGACTAGAGGGAATAGCCAAGAGGGGCTAAGGCTGGGCAAAGAGATCATCGGTGATCGGGGACTCAAGAGGTAAAGAACTGTTGACGACGGGGAACACGAAACCCCAAAAACCTGAAATTGTCATCAAGGAAAGAGTGTGGTCAGGTGCAGAGGCCGTGTAGATGAAATAAGGACCTGTGGACCAGGTTTTTCATAGGGATTCCATTGGGTGTCCAAAGAGCTAATTCGTCTCGAAAAGGGGAATTTAGATCGATCCTTAAAGACTAGGAGGTTAGGCGCAGAGACCCTGCAGGGCATGAGGACCGTCATCGCGCCATCACAGTCCAGATTTGTCGGGGTTTCGCGTATCAATATTTCGTAGCCCGAGATCTCTGGATCACTACTTCCTCCACACTCTAAATCTCGAAATGCCGAAATTCAAAATCACAATATCAATGGTTCTCATTGGCCCATATCTAGTGGCTACTAATCCTTCGAATATTGCGAGTGTTGAAAGACTCTCAACCTCAATTTCTCCACATATCTACTAGATCCAATGGCCCATGGAATTTCAATGATTCTGCCTCCAAGAATTTCAACTGTTCTCTCAATTTATTAATGACTCCTTACCAAAGAACTTAGCATCAACACTCCTGAACTTGATTTCTGCGAGGCAACTTCAACTCTCATCATTCCTTCAAAATCTTTGAAGTCTCTATCCCTCTTGAGCTTATACTTTCTTGCAACCTCAAGGATTCTAAGGAATTCTTGCATGCACTCCTTGCTACCTCCGCAATAATCATTGATTATCTGATGTCTCGTAACTTTGTGCACTCCTTGTGACATAAATCCTTCAACCACTCACTTGGGTTGGAGAAGTCTAAGACTTCGAAATGGCCTATTCACACCTTGCAGGACTCTATGTTATACTTGCACTTTTGTTAGTATAAGAACAACAATATCTCTCCTGAGATTTTCTAAGATAAAACTCAGAACCTTGTCAACACACTCCTTGAAGACTTTCATTGCACTCCTTCCAGGAATTCGCAGGACGAGAAACAATTGAAACTCATACTCTTCCTCTCATGGAATTCATACATTCAACATGAAATCACAAGCATACATACACAACATTGAAACAAATTCATAACAGAGTATATAAGCAACCTGTAAACATACCATTCAATAGATGCAAATAGTATTCATGATAGACCATGAAATTGCATCAAATCATTCTTATATTAATTCAAGTGATTTTGTACATGGATTCAATAGCAACAACTATCTGCTTATACAGCTTCAACAATCTCTGTTCTTTTATACTCTCTTTCTCTACTACTTGTAACTTACAATATTATAATGATAATAATGATACAATACAATACATACGAGGGAGATTTCTCGATTTTTCCCTCCTACACTCTAAGTTATCTTATTGAATTAAAGATTACAACTACTTTAATTTTATTACATTAAATGCCACAACCGACAGATGAGATAAAATGCTCAAGATTTGCATTACAATCTCCAAATCATAAAAGAAAAAATATCTTTTCCAGATATTACATTAATGTTTCATTTTTTGAAATTCAAAATGTCTTCAAAATATGCATTGGTGCATATCCAGTTGTCTTCCACTTGCGCTTTCTTGCGATGCTCCTACATCATACAGCTCTTGCTGAAAAATTCATGAAATCTTGTTCATGATCTCCTGATGTCCACATTTCTAGATATTTTCTTCACTTTCCCAACTGGCATCCTCAATAGGGTGTCCTTTCCATTTTACCAAATACTCCAGATATTTCCTTCTCTGGGTTTTCTTGCTAACTCTAGGATCAATGATCTTTTCCATCTATGGATTTTTAATTACAGGCATCTATTTAAACCACTAAATTTCCTTCTTATCTTCTTCACCTCCTACTTCATTTTCTCTGTAAGAATACAAATCTGCTACGTTGAATATGGGTGATATGCCCACACCATCTGGCAATTCTATCTCATAAGCATTTGGCTCAAATTTCATAAAATATTACACGACCCTAGCTTTTTCATATTCAATTTATTGTATGTTCCCCTTGGGAACCTTTCTTTTCTTAGGTGTGCTAATACTAAATCTCCCACTCAAATTGAATCTCTCTTTTGTGTTGATTTTCTCTGTGCTTGTATTCATGGTTGTAATTCTGCAATCGCTCTGTAATATTACTGTGGATCTCTTGCATCTCTGTTGCAAAATCCTCTCCTCCAACACTTCTGAACTCACTCAACACTAAGTCTATTAACTCAGATACTCCTCTCGGTTGCATTCCATACATTATATGGAATGGGCTCTGTCTCATGCTCCTATTAGGTAATTTTTTATATCCAAATTACGCTTGTGGTGGAATCTGATCCCACTGATTATGATGTTCAGCTACTAAATTCCTCCATAAGTCTCCTAGACTTTGATTTACTACCTCAGTCTATCCATCTGTCAGAGGGTGATATGTTGAGATAAAAGATAAATCTGTCCCCAACTTATTGCATAATCTCCTCCAGAAATTACCAACAAATTTGGTATCCTTGTCCAAAACAATACTCTTGGGTAATCCATGAAGTTGAACAACTTCTCTGAAAAATAGATTTGCAATGTGTGTTTCATCACTATTTTTCTGACATGGAATAAAATGTTCCATTTTTGAGAATTTGGTGACTACCACGGATATGAAATCACAACCTCTTTGTGCCCTTGCCAGTACTAACACAAAATCCATGCTTATCACGTCCAACGGTCTCTCTGGTATCGACAATGGTTGATACAACCCTGTATTTTGTCTTTTCCCCTTTGCATGATGGCACATTCTACATCTGTTGACAAATTTCTTGACATCTATCATCATCCCTGGCCAATAATATAAACTATTCAGTTGCGGAAATGTTTTATCATGGCCGAAATGTCCATCCAATCTCCCACTATGTTTTTCCTTTAAAAAAATTTCTCTCATAGAACTCTTCAGGATACACAATTGATTTCCTTTGAATAACAGTCCATCCTGAATCAAGTAATCAATCCATTGGATTCTATCTCTCAAAGTAGGATTCTCACAGCCTTCATAAGCATCCTTGAAATCTTATTCATCTATGTACATATCCTTAAGGTTATCAAAACCTAAGGTCATCACATGAAACTCCTGCATAATCAAACATTTCCTGCTTAATGCATCAACAACCTTGTTAGCAGTTCCATAAATGTGCTTTGTAAAAAAGGTAAAGTTATGCATAAATTCAACCCATTTTGCATGTTTTTGGTTCAATTTCTCCTATTTGGTTATAAACTATAAGGCATGATTGTCACTATACAAAACAAACTCTTTTAGAATCAAGTAGTGCCTCCATTTCTTTAGCACTTGTATGATTGCATAATGTTTTTAATCATATGTGGAATATTTCATCTTGGTCTTGTTCATATTCTCACTGAAGTATGCAATTGGTCTATTATCTTGACTTAACACTGCTCCAATTGTGAATCCACTTCCGTCATATTTGACTTTGAATGTTTTACTGAAGTATGGAAGAACCAGAACTAGTTGTCCAGTTATTCTCTCCTTCAAAAAATTGAAACTTTTCTCTGCTTCCTTTGTCCAATGAAAATATTTATGTCTTTTCTTGACTATGTCCAACATTGGTGCACTAATCCCACTAAAATTTATGATGAACTTCCTGTAAAAACTGGCTAGTCCATGGAAGCTTCTGACTTCAAAGTATTCCTCGACGATGGCCATTCTTTGATTACTTTTACTTTCTCTGGATCCATCCTCAACTCATTCAAAGAGATCAAAAAACCCAAATAAATGATTTATTTCTTCATGAAAGACAACTTATTCAAATTTATCATCAATTTCTCATGCTGCAACCTCCTCATCACTAGAGTTAAATGTCTCAAATGTTCCTCCTCAGTTTTACTGAATATCAGTACATCATAAATATACACAATTACAAGCTTACCAATGAAATCCTTCAAGACTTCATTCATTAACCTCATAAAAGTACTTGGTGCATTCGTCAAACCAAACAACATGAAAAGCCATTCATATAGTCCTTCATTCGTCTTGAATGTTGTCTTCTATTCATCACCTTCCCTCATTCTAATCTTATGATATCCACTTTTCAAATCAATTTTTGAAAAAAAAATTGCCCCACTCAAGCAATCCATCAAATCATCCATCTTGGGTAAGGGAAATCTATACTTGATGGTGATTTTGTTTATATCCCTTGAGTCTATACACATTCTCCATCCACCATATTTCTTCGGACTTAACACTATTGGCACAATGCATGGACTCGATCTTTCCCTAATCAATCCCTTTTCCATAAAATCTTGAACTTGCTTATTAACCTCTTCATTCTCATGTGGTGTCAATCTGTACACTGCCTTGTTTGGTAAACTCACTCCTAGTATAAGGTCAATGTGATGGCTTTTTCTTCGGATGGGTAGAAATGAACAAGGTAAATCGTCCACCACTATATCAGTGAAATTCTCCAGCTGTTCCTGAATTTCCTCCAGTAGATCATCTATCAAAGTATTGGTCAAGATGACTCTAGGTTTTCGTACCACAACAAACTACATGCCTTGATATTTCTTGACTTCATCTAAAAGTTCCTTCCCACTCATGAGGAGTATGGTATTGTTTGCTTCTACTTTCACCTTCTTGTATTCAATTTGCAACAACATATGTGTCATACCATTATTTTCCAAGGTATAGGTGTTCTTTCTTCTAGCATGAACATTATTTCTATCATATTTCCACGGTCTCACCGAAAAAATATGACAGGCATCCATAGGAATGACATCACATAAGATCTCATCTCTATGACCCCCTATCTTAAATTCAACTAAACATTGTTTAGTGACTATTACCTGATGTCCCTTTTGTAACCACGAAACCTTATATGGGATTGGATGTGCAACTATCTCCAATTCCATCTTTTCCACCATCTATGTGGATACTAGATTATTTGTGCTCCCACTATCAACTATTACCTTCCATACCTTATCCTTGGTCTTGCAAGAAGTTCTAAACAAATTGTTCCTATGGACTGGATTCTCCACCTCTTTCTTTGGATTCAAGAGAATTTTCCTCAACATTAAGGATTTTCCTCCTTCTACATCTTTTGCCTCAACATTTCTCCTTTGCACTTCTGAAATGTGAGCTTCGCCTCTTCCATCCCTTTTTATATCAGGACATTCCCAAGATTTGTGTCCAATTTTTCCAAAGACAAAACACTTTTTTTCACCTCCTCTGCCTCTTCCTCTTCCTCTTGCTCGTGGAGATTTGTTCCTTTCGTTATATTGTCTTCCCTATGAACTTCATCCTCTTTTAGGGTGATTATGAGGTTTCTTTTCTTCATCTGTGGGCTTATGTACTCTGTCTTGGGAAACTGCTTTGACTTCTACCTCTACCCCTTTGACCTTACTTTCGGGCCAATTTCTCTTCTGCCTTTAAATAAATATGATAAGCATCTTCTACATTCTTGATTTTCATCATACTCATATCAAATTGAATGTCATATCTCAGACCATTCATATATCTGGTGACCTTTTCATCACTAGTCTCACGATGACTAGCTCTAATGTTTATCCTGTAAAACTCCTCAGTGTATTCCTTCACTGTCATCCCTTTTTGTCTCAAATTATGCATTCTTTGGAACAGATTAATTTGGTAATATCTGGATATGAATTTATCTTTCATATTTGCAACCATCCTATCCCATATTTTGATTCTTTGCTTTCCTTTACAATGCCTATCAGCCTGCAGTTCATCCCACCACAGTGATGCATGCCCTTTCAGTCTAGTGACAACGTGTTTTACTTTCTTATCTTCCTCGACATCTTCACAGTCGAAGTATTTATCTAGAGCTCTAAACCAATATAGCATCTCCTCAATGTCTAATTCACCTTCGTACATCAAGATATCCATCTTTTCTCTGGCACCTATTCTTGCAATAGTTATGAATAGACATTCCTCTATAGCATCTTTGGTTACAACTTCTTCTTCAACTCCAACTTCATTCTCTCGTTCGGCTACACTGACGTCTCCAACATCATTTTTATGTCTCTGTGTTGTCTCCATAACATCCAATCGATCATGAATTCATCTCATTTTCCTTTCCACAATTGGATCGAGTATATCTCTCTATTGACATCTTCTTGGAAACATTGGTTCAATCTGTCCACGCAAAATTCAATAACAACTATCCTATGTCTTCCCTCTACAGAAAACAAAAATTGTTAGTTGGGCTCTGATAACACCTGATGCAGCACCCCTACCTCGGTAGGGTATACTTGACCTCCTGGTCTATGGATATTCAATTCCCCTGAGCCAAAGTGACTCCTTTAGTTCCAATTCGAACCTTCATACACATATATCCATAGGTCTCCTTTTAGAAGTTACGCATGTGCAAACAAGCACTAAGCATGAACCTCCTCTTCCACATGATCACTGACGTGATCACAAACTCAAATGGAAAATATATTTCGGATTTCGCGACTTTGTGGTTCCTATTACTAGTCCCCCTGACTCCTTCAATCCACAAAACCTTGAAAAGAGATAACAGGTCTTTGGCTCCTCCTTTATGCCTCAACTATGTGACCTCCAGTCAAGTCTCTGGATTTTAATTCTAAGCACATTGGGATTTCATGGCTTATGAAGTTGCGATGTAACTCTTCCTCTTTTCTCGAAGTCTAAACTCGCGACATCCTCTCCACAAATCAACAGTCATGAAACTCCCACGAGTTGACGATCTAGTTTTTGTCGGGGTTTTGCGTATCGAGATTTCGTAGCCCAAGATATTCGGATCACTACTTCCTCCACACTCTGACTCCGGAAATGCCAAAATTCAAAATCACAATATCAACGGTTCTCGTTGGCCCAGATATGAAGGCTACTAATCCTTGTGATTTTGCGAGTGTTGACAGACTCTCATCCTTAATTTCTCCATAGATCTATTAGATCCATCAACCCATGAAATTTCTGTGATTCTCCCTCCGAGAATTTCAACCGTCCATTAAATTTCTTAATGACTCCTTTCCAAATAACTTTGTGTCAACCCTCTTGAACTTGATTTCTGCAAGGAGACTTCAACTCTCGTCCTTCCTCCAAACTCTTTGAAGTCTCTATCCCTCCTGAGCTTATACTTTGTTGCAACCTCAAGGATTCTAAGGAATTATTGCACACACTCCTTGCATCCTCCATGATAATTACTGATTATCTGATGTCTCAAAACTCTGCACACTCCTTGTGACATGAATCCTTCAACCACTCACTTGGGTTGGAGAAGTATAAGACTTCAACCTGGAATGTGCACACCTTGCATGGCTTTGTTCTATACTTGCACTTCTATTAGTATAAGAACAACTATATCTCTCCTGAGATTTTCTGAGATAAAACTTAGAACCTTTTCAATGCACTCCTTGCAGACTTTCACTACACTCCTTGCATGAATTCTCAGGATGAGAAACAATTGAAACTCATACTCTTCCTCTCATGGAATTCATACATTCAACATGAAATCATGAGCATACATACACAACATTGAAACAAATGCATAACAGAGTATATAAGAAACCTGTAAACATACCATTCAATAGATTCAAACAGTATCCATGATACACCATGAAATTGGATCAAAGAATTCTTAAATTAATTCAAGTGATTATGTACATGGATTCAATAGCAACAATTATCTTCTTGTACAACTTCTACAATCTTTGTTCTTCTCTTCTCTCTTGATCTACTACTTCTAACTTACAATCTTACAATGAGAATAATGATACAATGCAATACATATGAGGGATATTTCTTGAGTTTTCCCTCCTACACTCTAAGCTATCTTATCGAAATAAAGATTACAACTACTTTACATTTATTACATTAAATTCAATAACCGACAGATGAGACCAAACACTCAAGATCTGTGTTACAATCTCCAAATCATAAAAATAAAAATATTGTTTCCAGATATTACATTAATTTCTTCAAAATACGAGTGGGTGCATATCCAGTTGTCTTCCACTTGTGCTTTCTTGCGATGCTCCTACATCATAGGATACATGGAAGGTTTTTTGGATCCTTCTACCCTCTAGTAGCTCCAACTCATATGTTACCTCCCAAAATATCTTGATCACTCTGTAGGGTCCATAAAAGTGAGGCTTCAACTTGTTTGCACTAATATTCTTCAGCAATGATTTTATATAAGGATGCAACCTAATATATACTAGGTCCTCAACCTCAAAATTTTGTTCTACCATGTGCCTATATGCATACATATTCTATTGATTCTGAGTGGCTTGAAAATTCTCCTTTAGGACTCTCAATATGTCTTGGATTTCCTACAACCAATCTTGGGACTTGGGAGCCCTACTCTCCCAAAACGATAAATCCACAAAAGATGGAGAATCATAGACATATAATGGCCTAAATGGGATCATCCTGATGGACATGTGATGATTTGTATTGCAACAATGCTCCCTGAGATGAAACCTCTTTATCTATGCCCACTGCTACCTAGAGACATAGTTCCTCAAGTATCCCTCGATTCATTTGCTTACTATCTTGGTCTTCCCATATGTATGGAGGTGAGGGCTAGTACTAGGTGTCAATTTTATCCCAAATAACATAAATATCTCCTCCCAAAATGTGTTGAGAAACCTTCTCTCCCTATCACTAACTATGTTCCTAGGAAGACCATAGAGTCTGAATGCCTCCCTAAATAATAGATCTACTACCTGAGATGCAATGTAGTCTGAAGGAAAGGAAAATAAGTGATCAGAATCTAGATCAGGGGTAAAAAATCAGCCCAAAAATAAAAGTTTTTGAAATCACTTCAAAACAGGCAAGTGTGTAGGCCTATTCCTCATGAACCCAACGCAACTAGAACGGATTCAAATAGACATCGACTGAGTGAGATATCATGTTCTGTTCATTTTGCCAAACAGGCAAAATTTTGCTGACTGTAGAATGTGTATAGTCCGTATAGGCTGACGTGGCAGGGTATGAACTCACATGTGGCAAGTGACCTGTCAATGTTGAGTTATCAAGTACTGATGTGGCAAGTGTTGAGTTGCCAAGGTTGATGTGGCAAGTGTCGATTTGACAGATGCGTGGGCAAATATTTTTATGACACATGGCATTGTTGACGAATTGTGTGGTGCCACCTGGCCAAAGCATGGGATGCCATGTGGCACCCTAGTTTAGTGTAAAATGTTTTGGGAGTCTATGGGGATTGAACCCTGGACCTCCTGCATGGGAACGTGTCTTAGAAAACTCTGGGCAACCGACGCGCCCACACAATGGATCATACCAAGTAATATGTTTGAATATATTTAAATTTGGTATGGTTAAAGTTTGGGGCAGGTTCTGGGTTGGGGCTTAGCCCCAACCCCTGATTATATGCACGTTACCATATGAACATGCAACAGAGTTTCACATAAGGTTAAAAAAACTTCAAACAGATCTCTCATTTTTGCTTGCCTCTTTTCACCTATCTGGTCATTGCAATGGGTGCCCATATTTGGCATGGGACGTGCTCACATGGCAACCACGCTTCCAACACCTCAGTGGATTGGGGGTTAGGTTCCCTAACCATTCTACATTTTGGTGCATTTTGTGGATATGGCACACATGATGAGCTTAGGCATAGAAAGTTTTGAGAATCCAGGTTACTCACACAGGAGGTGCGAATTGGCGAACTAGAGAAAACAAGTTTCAAGTAGAAAATTTGCAGGAGGTCTATCTTAACCATTTTTTTGGCTAAACCAGGTGCCGAAAAAGCCTAGACAGGGGGTTTTGGATGTTCTAAATCCATTGGTACAAGTTCAAAGGAATTTGGAGACTTCTATTGCAGGTTTTTCTACTGGGAAGTTTTAGAGAGCTCCAAGGAGCCCAAGGCCACCAGTGAAGGAGGCCATGCCTAGGGGAGCCAAAGTCCATTTTCAGTGACTGAATATCCATTCTTGGCTAATTGATATGCTATGAAATCATTGGAATAGGTTGCAAAAGAATTTGAGGACTTTTACAGGTGTTTTTGCCACATGGAATCTCAAGGAAACTCAAGGCCACCAGTAGAAGAGGTCATGCCCAGATGAGCCATGGTCTATTTTCAGAGATCTAACAATCATTTTTTGGGTTTTTATGTATTATGAACCCAATGTTACATTCATTAAATCCATTGGAGTTGAGAAGAATCTAGTAAAATAATTTATACAAACTAATCCCAGAGAGCCTAGTACATTGATGGAGGCTCAAGGAGATGTATCCCAGTTGGGGGTGAACTGCTTTGTCATGTTGTTATTGTTGTGAGTTTGTTCGTTATTATTTTCTGCAATTTATGTTTGTTGTTGTATTATTTAAACAACATATTTAACCTTTTAAAAAACCTCACACATAAACACCTAAAAGAAGCCTAAACTTGACACATAAATCCTCTTGCACAACTAAGACATTGAGAAAGGTCTTGAAGTTTATTTTAATGGTGTAGAGGATGATTTCATAGAAAAAAAAGCCAGCCCCCTATTTTTAGATCAGGTGGTATCAAAGCATAGTTTTTCTCATGTGATTGCCATTGATAGCTAGAGATTTAGCTGTTGGTATTATTGTGCAAGTTTTGTGTTGAAGTTTGATATATTGCAAGGACGGAGGAAGCTTCAAATAGTGAGAGTTCTCATACATCTTCATTAGCCAAGTTATTTGACAAAGAGATGTTGGAGTTTGTAAACATGAGAAATATGGTGCAAGAGGTGTGGGAAGATAGGAAGGAGAGCATTGTCCTTCAAGAGAAGTTGATGGCCATGAAGGAGGAGAAGCACCAACTTTTTGAAAATTTGCATGAGATGGAGACTCAGATCCATGAGGAAAAGGAAACCCTTATCATGTTTGAGCATGAGGTATGTAATGTTGGTTTGTCTTCAAATTCCTCTCAATTTGAATGCTTTGGTGTTTTTGAAAATCATACTAGAGGAATAGGGTCCAAGTTATTGTTAAAAATGGGCTATGAAGGTAGAGGGTTAGGAAAACATGCACAAGGAATTGTTGAGCCTATTTTTGTTGAGGAGAGGCCCAAGTATTAGGGTCTTGGATATGAACAAAAAGATGGAGCATATTCCAAAGTTGAGGAGACAAGGGAAACAGTTCCAAGAACAACTTTTGTTGCAAGATAAATCCCTCATGAATGCAAAGTGTGTGTTCAAGATGAATGCAAATGTGTGAAACAAGAGAGTTGTGATAACCATGAGGACAAGAAAATTGTTGTTGGTCTTCAAAAGAGATCTAGTAACTCTTCAAATTCACCTCCTTAAGAAGGCGACAAAGGTGAATGTTCAAGGTATATCTCTGTCTGTAGTTCAGTTGCTTTTGATTATGTTGAACATGGTAAATTTGCATGTAAAAATGGAATAAAAAGTCCATGTACATATTGAGGTTTAGATAACCATCATGTTTCAAGATGTTGGAAAAGATTGACCACATTCAGGAAACTTTCCAGGCAAAGGAAACTTTAAAAGAAGATGCAAAATATTTACACTCACTTCCAGAAGAGGGGTCATCTCATTGACCAATGTTGGACATTGCATCCTGTTAGAATATGAATGAATGTGCTCATTTTACCATTGACAATATCACTATTTTGACCCAACCATAGGCCAAAGCCACCCTTCGAGCACCTTGACCTTGACAGAGAGAAGAATCCTGGTAGGAATCCAATAGCCAAGCAAGGCTAATGCACCAAGCAAGAAGTAACCAAAGATGATCAGAGAGACCCACCCAAAACTGGCGCAACACCTTCCCCAGGACTTGCACACAAAACTTCTAGACTACAATGCGCAGAAGAGGATTTTTACGATTCTGAGAAGTGTGTCAAATGAGAGAATGTCGCCTTGTATTTATATTATTCTTGGGAGACTTGCCTGGGCCGAATTCTTATTCTGGGTACTAATTAATTCATATTAACTATCTCTCTTCAATCAACATCTCATCTAGGGTTACTTTCAGTTATATTCTTTCTTCCGGAACATTCTAATCTTGTCAAAGGTCACAATAGAGGTTAATACCTCCTGAAGCTACCATAATATCAACACTCCATCCTAGTCTTGATCACAAACAGACCATTCAACTGGTAGCATCACGAGCATCGTCATTATTATCCAACTGGATAATATCCATGACAACTAGTACAATATCAATTGATAGAACACGATTGTGTTTATCTATGGTGGTACACAACTACTCAAACCGTGACACATAGTCAAAAACAATGGAACATATCCACCACA
>JASDQU010437564.1:14721-25130 GCA_032191745.1 Picea mariana | reverse complement strand
GTTGCATACCATCATGGTTGAGCTCTGTTGGTGTTAACTACTCTTCTATCTCTGAGGTGTCCAATAATGGTGGGAAATATGGCCGAAAGAGAGCCACGTTGAAGACTAGGTGCAGGCCAAGGAAAGGGGGAATGTTGAGCACAAAAGAATTGTCACCCACAAACTTGGTGATGGTGTATGGTCCATACCTTAGTGGGAGAAGCTTCCAATGGTGCCATGTAAGGCATTCTTTCTGCAAGTGCAACCAGACTTTGTTGCCCACCTAAAACTTATGTGGCACCCAATGTTGATCATGACACTGCTTGTACTTGGCATTAGACTTCTGTAAAATATCCTGAACCTATTTGCGGATGTATTGGATCCTGTCAATGAAATGGGTTGCTTTGTCAGCTTTTGGCGGATTAAGGGACGAGTCGACCGAGGTGTTCTATAGGGGCAAGGAAACATCCACGTGGCTCAATGGTTGGAATCCCAACCCCATCTAAAAGGGGTTGTGGCCAGTTGATCTATGAAAGTATTGATTGTAGCTATGTTGGACATAGGGAAGACTCTCATCCCATGTGCAGGGGTGCTTGGAATTGTACATGTGTAGGATATTTACGATCATCCAATTGATGACCTCAGTTTGGCCATCTATCTGGGGGTGGAAGGCAATGGATTTGGTGAGCTTGGTATCCAGAAGTGACCAGAGGATCGACCAGAATGTGTTGAGGAAATGACTCTCTCGATATGAGATAATGGTTTGTGGGATCCCAAAGTGTACCCATACACGTTCAAAGAATATCTTGGAAGTGGCCTCTGCGGTGATGTTCTTCTTGCAGGCATCTAGAACCACCATCTTGGAAAAGCGATCAACAACCAAAAAAACACATTCATTTCCCCTCTTTGTGGATGGGAGGCCCGACATGTAGTCCATTGAGATGGATTCCCATGGATTTTTAGGAGTAGGCATAGCGGTGTAGAAACCCTATTTCTTAGTGTTCAGTTTGGCAATAGCGTAAGCAGTGTAGGACCTGATATACTTGTCGACATCCTGTCGAAGTTTTGGCTAGTAGAAATGTTCCTGCAGCACTTCCACTATCTTTTCGATGCCAAAGTGTCCTTCCACCTGACTGTAGTGAGCTTCCCAAATTATCTTCGCGTGCTCACTTTATGGAATGCATAGATGGCCTAGATGACACAACATCCCGTTCTGAAGATGGAAATTAGCGACCACTGAGTTTTCTCCCAACATTTGGTAGGTGGTGGAGAAGTCAGGGTCTATCTCATAGAGGTGGGGCCATCCATAGGTCTCATGGCTACAATATTCTAGCACCATGGTGAGTTTCGCGACTGGAGGTTGGATGAGGAAATCAACAGCTAGATTGGTACTTCATGTTTTATATTCGATGTTGAGGTGGAACTTCTTTAAGTATGTGGACCAATTCTGATGGAGATCATTTTGCAATTTTCCTTGGGTCATCATGAACTGTAGTGGCTTGTGATCAGTGTGGATGAATGTCTCCTTCTTCATAATGTAATGTATCCACTTGCGACAGGTTTTCACAATGGAGTACATTTCTTTTTCGTAAGTAGGGTACTTACAGACAACATATGATAGTGTCTCACTATGATATGCCACAAGGTGGCCGTGTTGAGTGAGAATGATGCCCACATAATAGTATAAATTATTTGCCTCAATCTCAAAGGGATTTTGCAGGTCCGGTAATGAAAGTACCGGGGATGAGAAAAAACACTGCTTCAAGTCATCGAAGTCTTGTTGTTGGGACATGCCCCACACAAATGTTTCCTTATCGCCACCTCTAGTTACTTGGATGAGGACCCATGTGATATGAGAGGATCCCAACATGAACCTGCGATAGAAATTGGCAAGGCCCAAGAAGATCCGAAGCTCATTGAGTGTGGTTGGGGATGGCTAGTAAGGGATGACCTGAATCTTGTCTGGATCCACATGCAAACCATGTTGATCAACGATGTATCCTAAGTAATGGACCTTGTCTATGCCGAAGGAGAATTTTTCCAAGTTTTCATATAGTTTGTGTTGTTTCCAAAGGTGCATAACCTGTTGAATATGATGCAAGTGTTCCGCCCAAGTCTTTTTTTATATGAGGATGTCATCTAGATACACCACTAAAAAAGTACTAGTGAAAGGTCGCAGGATATCATCCATCATCCTCATAAAATTTTCTGGGGAATTTTTCAAACCAAAGGGCATGACCAACTATTCAAAAAGACCGTCTTTTGATTTGAAGGTGGTATTTCATAAATCTATCTATTTTATTGGGAACTGGTGGTAGTTGGACTTCATATCAATATTACTGAAGTATTTGGCCCCCATGAGCTAATCAGGAGGTTGTCGATTCAGGGAGTCGGGTACCGGTTCCAGACTGTGATTTTATTCATGTCCTGGTAATGAATGCAGAGTCTCCAGGTCTCATCTTTCTTATGTACCAGTACGATTGGGCTCCCACAAGGCGATGATCTGGGATAGATGCATCCCTTGTGGAATAGTTCTTGGATCTGCCTCTTGATCTCCTCATTTTCTAACAAACAACGATGGTAGAGCGTTCCATTGGGTAGCGGTGCACCTGGGTTCAGATCGATGGGATGCTTGACCTCGCAGTGCAGAGGTACTACGATAGGAGAGGAGAATATATTTGAGTATTCTTCCATTACCTTGTCCACTTGCTTCTGTTGTGTGGAGAGATGGCCACGAAGGCTCTAGATGTGGATGCAATATTTCTCTTACTCTGAGAGAGAATCACGAAGAAGACAAATTTATCGGTTTGAGAGAGGACCTTCCTTCATTTCTTGGTAGAGATAAAGGAAATAACACTAGGAGGGACTGTCACAAGTATCTTGTACAATTTCCTGTTCAAAGTAATAATAACACTACGAGGCCTAGGCTCATATACAACATGACGTTTACATAAATAAGGTTGGCCCAAAAGAACATTACAAAATTTGATAGGAGAAACATCACACAATACCTCATATTTGAAGGGCATTATGTCGTACAATATTCGATACTATTGGCTGGCGTGGAGATCGCTTCCTTGGTAGAGCCATCCAAAGGTGTAGGGATGCAGGTGCGGTGTTGTCAGCAGGGTCAACTGCTTGATGATATCTGCTAAGATGAGGTTGTGATGGCTACCTCTATAAATGATGAAGTGCAGTGGGGTGCCATTTATCCACATATGTGAATGGAAAATGTTTTCTCCTTCTTCTGGCTCATCTGGTTCACCAGGTTGGAGCTTGGTGGTAGAAACGATGGTACTAGGTTCCACGTCAATGATCCATCTTCCCCTTTCTGGTTTTGACTAAGAATCATAACCCACATATGATTAAGAGGCTTTCACTTCGGCCACCAATGACTGCTTTGAGTAGTAATCAACAGTGTTATGCCAAGTCTCTTATGGAAGTTGCACCACTTCCCAGTATCCTTCTTTTTCTTTCCTGCGTCCTTCTTTTCTTGCATCTTGGACTCGTTGTCTTGATATTTCCCATTGTTTCTATGTACTTTGTTCATTTGGTTGGAGTCACCCTTTTCGGGTTTTTGCTGCTAGGGGTTCCCAGGCCCAAATTGTCATGCCTTTTGTTTGAGCTTATGCTCTATTTTGACGACATATCGATAGGCCACGCCCAAAGACAAGATGTACAAAAATTCTATTTTGGTCTGGATGTATCTATGCAGAGCACCGTGATACTTGAGCACCATATGTCTCTCTGAATATTTGATACCCATCTTGGTGCACAGGGTATGGAAGATATTTGTGAAATCTGGCACTCCTGGGTCTCTTTCTTTCCATAGTGTGGTCCATTTGGTATACAAGTAATCATAACTTCTAACATGATAGTATTGTTCCTTAATAGCATCCCTGAAGGATTCCTAGGTGGCCGCGACTATAAATAATGAGGGTTCTTTTTTTTCCTTTTTCTTAAAGAAAGTTTCCCACCAATCTTTGACATGGGGAATGACTTTGAGGAGTGAAAAAGTAAATTTTTCTCTAATTGAAAAGTTATGGACATAAACATACCCTTCTAGTAGATTCAACCACTTGTATACAACATCTACATCTATTTGAACTTCAAATGTAGGAATGTCGAAGTTGATTTGTACCTAGAATGGGGTGGTGCCTCCGCTCAAGGAAGATGCATTGCATGTTGGTAGTCATTGAAGCATTTGCGAGAAACTATCCATCATCTCGTTCCTCTGTTGCATGAGGGATTCCTCAAGAATTTTTTTGAAAGGATCTCCTGTCCCGTCATATTTAATTTCTCCTACAATGAGAGGTCGTTTGGGTGTGTGAGGACTTTTGTCTTCAAGAGAAACAAGCTCGAGACCCAATTCTTTGTATCCTGACCTCATTGGGGACATGCATTAAGATGACAAGGAGCAGACCACTCTGATACCACTAATCCATATTTTATGAGCATAATGAAATGAATATATATTATTAAAATATTCTTAACACATAATAATAGGGATACAATAAAGCTGGTTTTCTATTCAATAAGAAAATAAGATGAAAATGTAAAATGCAGCGGAAAACAAGCTTGTTGGAATGGTGGCAGCTTATTTGTGAGAAGATATGTGATGACTACACTCATTCACAAGAATATACTTACAATGAGGTTCTGAAGGACTTTTTATAGTAAATAGGAATGTCAAAAACCTTAGACATCCGAAAACCTAACCCTAGGAGATGAAGCGCCAAAAGTCATGTGGGCCCCATTTGGGTAAGTTAGTACATCAACTTCTGGGGTTGTAACTTTTGCATATGATCTTTGTTTTAGGCGCACGATAGCCCGTTGGAAAGGTCTATCCGAGGACTACACATTTTTCTGCAATCTATTAAAGGGCATTTTTGACTGGGGAGAGCCCTAAAAACGTTTTTTAGGGCTTCAAAACGACCCCGCGAGTCAAGGACCCAAAAATGGGGAAAACAAATTGCCAAACTCGAAAACTGCCAAATTGACCTAGTTAGAATAGGTGGGAGGCCACCGACATCCATGTGGATCACTTGCCAAGGGGGTTGATATCTCTTTATCACATGATAAGTGAGTGAAGGGAAGGGAGACTTATTTGTGTCTTTTATTACCTTCTCATAGCTTTTGGGGTCGAACTATGTGAAGAGGAGTTGAGTTCATGTTTGGGGATGGATTCACTGAGGAAAGGACTATGTGTTCTTTTCCTTTGGGCGAGTTGGTTGAAGGAGGTTCGTTACCCACTTAGTCATCAAGTATTGCATCAAAGCTTCATCTCACATGTTTATCTTTGCTCATGTGTTGATATATATTTTGTATTTACCACATAGGAAACATATTGCATTAACAATGAGATAAGATTTGTCTCTATTTGTTTGTTGTTAAAGATTATATGAGAGACAAATACATTTCTACTGCTCATATTCTAGTGAATACATTTTTTTCCTAAACTATGTGTTCTTTGTAATTTTGTTGGCATATTTTATGATATTAAATACACTTCAAGGAATCATATCATTTGTGAGAGCCACTATATTAGAAAAACATACATACCAGTCCCCATAGAAAATTGTTTGACGAAAAATCTACATTAGCAAACAAAAGAAAAAATTCCATTTTTTTTTAACTAGGCCATTACAATGGTATCATATAAGTGTATCCTTCCTTCTTGAGGGGGTTTGTTTTTCATGATGAGGGAATGGTAGGTATATCACCTACAAAAGTTGAATAAGGTGAGGGGCAGAAGACATACTTAACGAAGAAAGGGAGATAAGGGAGAACCAAGAAGAGGAATAATAAGAAGAAGTCACGGGGTATAATAATGAGGACAAAGCTATACAAATACTATAAGGTTTGGATACTAGGTAGTAGTAATTAATAAATTTGTTGACAGTTAATTTCTAGTAATTAGGAAACTCATAACCATGGGAGTAACATGTTAGAGTTTTTTTATTTAGAGAGTAGTAGAGTTACTAGTGTTCTTTTATTCTTCTTTAAAATTAACTTATATATCATGTACTAAGAAATAGAAACATAACAAAGAGACAAAAGAACATAATATATTTATCCTGGGAAAACCCCAAATGGGGGAAAAACCCAACAACCTTTCTTAGATATATTTTGTTCACAAAGAAAGTCTAATCATGAACCAATAGATAAATCCTAACAAAAAGGTAGAACCATAAATACCACCCCAAAAACAACAATAACACTATACAAGAGGAGCACACCTCTACCAAGGGTAGCGCACACCAGAAAGAGAGTAAACACAAAGAGTGACCAAGATCCAAGATGATGCAATAGCTACATCTTCCTAGCCTCGGACCTGCACCTTCTTATGTAGTTGTAACTACGAGTGAGTGTGTCTTAAAATGAGAAAGGCGTCACTATATTTATAATGCTCTGTCAATGTACTGGGGCCTATTTCTTATCTGGAATACTAGGGCCAAATTCTTATCTAGAATAATTAATTTTTCAATTTATTAATTCCTTTGGGCCGACTTCTTATCTAGAGGATTCTATTTTCACTTTAATCTTTTCCTTGGTCAAATTCTCTTCTGGGGTGTTTCCAAATCTATTCAATGGTTCTCTTGCTTCCAAAATTTTCTTATCATATAAGAAAGGTCGTCTAGGAGGGAAAGTATCTCCCAAAACTACCAAAACATCAAAAATTCCTCTTATCTAGGGAGGCATCTTTCACGATGTCTTCATTTAGTAGTCCATTGACTACTCTGCAATTATCTGGTAGCACACAACGAATACCATGCCATCGGTAGCTCAAATCATCTGTAACGGTCTCCAATACTATGTTGCAATCATCCAATAACAAAAAACTACCCATAATGTATAGTAGTACACAACTAATGCCATGGTCCTCCTGACCTTGATACAATCAAACAATAGAAAACAACTTCTTCCAAGCGGTCGGGTAGTCTCCATGTAAATCAACTAGTACTGCACAACTACTACAATGACATCCAATCTGTTTCCAAACCATAGTAGTTCATAACTATTGTCCGTTGGTACACAACCATAGCTAGTAGACCACATCCACCATAGTAGCACACAAGAATTGTCCAATGATACACAATCACTACCAGTGGAACACATCCACCATATTATCTCACAACTACTATCCAGAGACACAAGGTCTCTATCCTGCAATCAAATGGTAGCTACACAAGATACCAACATGTCGTCCAAAAGTCTCTATTATTATGAAAAAATCAACTAGTAGCACACAACTAATACTATGCCATTAACCATAATCATAGTCTGCAATCTCTATGACTATCCAAAAATCAGTTAGTAGCACACATCGACTACCATGTCATAAACCATAGTCATAGTCTATAACTATGAAAAAAACAACTAGTAGCACACAAATACTACCATGCCATTGGCCATAGTCATAGTCGATGTCTCTATAACTATGAAATAATCAAATAGTAGCACACAACTACTACCATTCCATCAACCATATTTGTAGTCTCATCCAGTAGCACAAAGCTACTCCCATAGTCCTCATGACTATGCGTGTGATGTTTCTTCTCTCATCAAGTCTGGTAGTGCATTATCCTGTGAGTCACCTCACATGATGGATCTAAGGAATCCTTGACCAGAGGGGTTAGTCAGAATGAGGAGAAAAAAAACACCTCCCTCTCAATGAGGGTGGACATTCTGCATCATGCCAATCTTTTCTTTGATGTACTCATACTTCACTCTAGACATAGGCTTAGTGATAATGTATGTTATCTACTCATCTTTGGATATGTATTGGAGCTATATATCTCCTTTCTTCACCATGTATCATATGTAATGATATTGTATATCTATTTTCTTTGTCTTGCCATGAAATATAGGGTTCTCTGAGGGCCTTACACAACTTTGATTGTCACAATTTATCAAAGTTGGCTCCAAATCTAGATCAAATATCCCAGCAAGAAAATTCTGAAGAGACACTGCTTCATGAATTTCCACACTAGATGTGATATACTCTACCTCTATTTTACTGAGTGCCATTGATGTCTATTTCCTACTCAACCATGGGATCTTACCTGATCCCAGACTAAAGCAACATTCATAAGTACTTTTCTGATCCATGACACTCCCTACCTAGTAATATTTTGTATATCCCTGCAACATCACATCTCCACCCAAGACATATCTCAATCCATATCCAATCGTACCACGTAGGTAACTCAACATATGTTTTACTTCCATACAATGTACATGTGTAGGTTCAACGATGTATTGACTCAAGGAATTCACTACAAAACATATGTCCGGCCTGGATTTAACCAAGTACATCAAGGATCCAATCAGTTGTCTATTCATCATGGGATCCACCAAATATGAAGATGAATCACTTAGAAACTTCATATTTATCGTCATAGGTGTGGCCATGGACTTGCAGTCTATCATCTCAAATTTCTACATGATCTCAACAATATATTTTCCTTGGCTAAGGAAAATATCATCTGATCTCTGCCACACCTCCAATCCCAAGAAGTAATGCATCAGACCTAGATCCTTCATCTTAAACTATGAAGTGAGTTCCTTCTTGCACCCATCTGTGAGATTCTCATCCCTTATAAGAAATATGTTATCCACATATAAGATCAATGGTAAACCATTCCCAATCTCATCAAGTAACTATTTGATCTGGCATATCATACCCTAGGTTCCTGCTAAGGCCCATACAAATCCTTCTTTAATATAAATACATGAGACTCCTTCTCATGTATATTTTGGATGCTCTATGTACACTTCTTCTGGATACTAGAGCATGTATCACATCATAATATTCTCCCTCTTACTGGGAGAATCATCTAGCCAAAAATCAATCTTTGTACATTTCTATGTTGCCATCTGCAGGATGCCTGTTCTTGTAGATCAACTTGGAAGTTACCACTGACTTCTTGGAACTAAGGAAAAATCCATATCCTAGTCCTTTTGACTGACTTCCTCTTATGTTACTAAAACAAGGAAATCCTCCTGTAATGTTCCCCACCTGTTGATGAAGAGGTATTGAAGGGACTCAGTGGCCTAGGCATCCCCACTAGGCCATAGTCTCACACTAAGGGGGAGAGGTCAACTAGGCTAAGGTTATATTCTTAAGTTGACTTGAGAGAAAGGTAAAAAGGAGTAAAAGATAACTCAATGAAAGAATAGAAGCGTTGGAAGAGTTAACCCTGGGATTTAATCTAACTCAACAGAGAAATGAAAGAAAAAGTATAAATAGAAGGCTGGGGCGTACCTATGATTCATTCAGGATTTTGGTATTTTCTTGTTATTTCTCTTGAGCATAGAGTTTGGGGTTTTGTTGTTACAAACCCTTGTGATAAACTCAGTGGTGAAAGATCCACTCACCTTGTTCCAAAGCTTGGTCTCGGGGATGAAAGACTCCACCCACACCATTCTACACTCATCACATATCCACCTATCGATTCAGAAAAGCAGTAGGGCCATACTGTCCAGGAGTTTCCAGCAAGGGCACATCATTATCTAGAGGAGAGTTTGATCCAGTTGATCAGGAGAGATTTTGGGCATTCTGACACTTGGGTTTTACTTGTAGGCTCTCAACCATCACTTTGAGGGTTTTCTTTAAGAGTTATCATCATCAGATCTTTAGCTATAGTTTGGGATAGCTTTGAGGCAAGGAAGGCATCATGTGATTCAATATTTCTCAGATATAGGGAGTTCTGCCTAGAATATGGATCTGAAGCTTCTCCTACGGGGTTTCCATAGCCTGATCTATATTCCTGGAGAGTTGGCCTCCTTCATCATGGCTGAGTTATCTAGGGTTCCAGGCATCCAGGAGGGCGTAGTCTCATTAGAGGATTCAACATTTGGAGGTGTTAGCCTTAGCATTTCGGCCTGAGACTTCAGGAGGGGAATCCTATCAGCCTGATCTATCAGTTGGCAGAGTTTGGGCTCATTTGGAGTCCTCCTTCATCAGGGCTGATTTATTGAGGGTTTTATCCTTGTACTAGAGTGTGGCATCTTCAGCTTGAGGAGTTTAGCATTCATACGGCTCAGATCTACCTGGTATTGATTTTCATTTCTTATCCATCCTTTGGAGGCAACTTTTGTATTAGAAGGAGCATTTTGTAGCATCTCATATCTATTATCTATTGGAGTCATCTGAGGATTATTCCAGATCTACTCTCTATTGTATCTGATTCATGCTTCTTATAATAAAGGTCAGACCTATGCTTGTGTTTTCTATATCTTAAGTGTGTTTTAATCTTGTATAAACATCATTAAAATAACTAGAACAACTTCAATAGCCACATGCACATCAAATACATCAGTGGTAGTTAGTGATTCCAAGAAAAAAATTGGCTTGGGATCATTATAGTGGTATCAGAGCTTTGATCTTCCAAACCTCTGGAGGGATTGGTGCATGCAGTGGTACA